>PQWD01007066.1:160034-182701 GCA_019425675.1 Leucinodes orbonalis
GGATATAATAGGATCTTCAAAAAGAACCAAGGAACTCGATAGTCACCTTTTAAATGCACCAATCGAGATTGGTTAAAATAAGATTTAATGTACGAATTGATGGTTTACATTTAACTTTATATCTATTATATCCGCTAGATACTTAGAACCCGTACGAAAACCTTTTTTTAAACGTAACATACCCCTGTCTCACAACACGACGCAATTGAATGGATCTTGTCCGCTGGTCTCGGATTTGAACGGCCACCGTCGCTGAATTGGAGAGACTCTTAATGACCTCTATTAATTGCCAGTCAATACCGCATAGCTCCAGAGCTTCCAGAAGAGCCATGTCTCGTCGGAGTCGAAGGCTTTCTCGTAGTCTACAAATGTCAACAGCGGCTGGTTACACTTTACGGTCTTCTGTATAAGCTGCCTAACAGTATGGACGTACTTCACGGTACTGTAGCCTTTTCGAAACCCAGCTTCTGCGGTGGTTAGAATTCGTGAAGTCTTATGGCGAAACGGTTCGTTATAACTCTTAAAAACCACCTTTAGACCGAGATGAAAGCACTATTGGTCTAAAATTCTTCAAAATAGTTTCATCACCCTTCTTGAAGAATAAGTCGACAACGCTTCTGGACTACGCCTCTGGTGTGATTTCGTGCTGGTTAATGGCATTAAAGAGCATTTAACTTTACATTCTTACCTCATGTTTCGCCTTTAGAGTTTACACTAATTAATTAAAGGTACCAGGCTTCCATAAGCCATAAGATCTCTCACAAAAACAGACAATAGGATTATGTTATTGCGAGCTAAAACCAATTCACAAAGAAATTCGTCGTTATATCGCGAGATATCCTACTAAATCAGCGTTCTAAACCAGTGAGCTGGGATAAATTAACTGCCCATTATATACAGTCCCATTTTGGAAGGTGATCAATAGTAATGTATTATTATTAGGAAGGATGCGAAGAGCCTTAGTGTTTACGCCTGTCAGCTTAAACCATTGTGTTGTTGCATTTAGTTACTGGAAGTTACCCACGGACATGATTTTTTATGTTATGAGTTATTAACGTCTGACCACGACAGAGCAGTACTTGAAGATAAACAGTCGCTGTATGAAGTGATTATTCTCCGTCACCAATGCCCTGCGCGTCTCACATACCCGATAATTTCAATATCAGTGAACGCACAGTGCCTTTATGTTAAAGTGTACAGAACAGTCAAGACGCTCACCTAATGGTAAGTGATGCGGCTGAACATGACAGAGCGACATTGCAGGAGACCAACAACTGTCATCATCATCATCAGCTCATTAAACGTCCCCACCGAGGGGCACGAGCCTCCCGTATAGGGTGATTAGGCCTTAGTCGTCCACGCGGGCCCAGTGCGGATTGGACGACTTTACACACAACCTTCGAATCTCTTCGCAGGCGTGCATGAAGGTCTTCTCACGATTTTTCCTTCACCGTAAGAGCGTCGGATAACGTACATATATTTTTCGAAAATTCGAAAATACATTGGTACGTGTCGGGATTTGAACCTCAGCCCTCCCGGTAGGAAGGCGACAGTCCACACCACTGAGCCACCGACGCTCTCTGACAACTGATAGACAGTAATTATTCTCCGTCAATGCCACACTGCGCCCGGCACCAGAGACAACAGATGTTAGGTGGCTTATACCCGGTAATTTCACGAGCTACAATGCCTCACCCCGAAACACAAAAGTGTAAAGCACTCATATTTGACTTATACTTATATCGAGTCCTACCATGATACATGGTTAATATCTTTATAAAATTGTTTTCATCTATAAAGAGATCCTAGATTTATTGTTTATGTAGTATTATTTTCATCAATTTGTGCCTATCACGAGATACGAGTTTCCATTGAATAAACTTTTTCAAAAAAATACATATAATTTATTAAACTTGTTACTTGTTTTATAGGTTGTACTAAAAATACTTGTGTAACTTTACACTTCGACATTGAACACGTAAATATTTAAGGTGATGACTGTTATTTTGTATCCTAGTTTTATAATTTTCGTAATAACCAAAGCGATTTCCTATTCAACAACTAAAAGTAGAACACTTTACAGAATTAAGCGCTCTTTCTTAAACACAGTTTTGATTATGGAAAGTACGCTTAATTTTGTTCCATTTTACCCTGGGCTCCGAGAAACAACGAAATCACTGAAACGGAACGTATCTCCACTTTTGTAAATAGAGACACAAACTTCATCAAAAGCCACTCAGGCCGATTGGGGAACTTCCAATGTCGCATTATTATTTCAAAATTCCAATTAAATTAATCGCCTGCTGAGCTCGTCGCCGATTGACTCATTTCAGATAATTCTTTAGAAATCAAGGTGTTAACTTGTTCGGAAAGATTAAACCTAATTAGTTTATGCACTAAGTTTGTGTTCGAAAACGTTAGAACTTGAAAAGTGAAACCAAGCACAATCAGCGTTATTTAGTAATGGCTAGACTTATAAAAGTAATGATCATTACTGTTTATTTAATGATAATTATTTATATAAATTCTTACTTTATTTGCGTTCAATAGACTAACATCATAAGTATATATAATATTGACTCAACAAAAGCAATTAATTGATAGTTTGAAGACTTGTTTCATCTTCAATTTAGAGAGAAAATCACCGACCGGTTACCCTATGACATCAACCACATAGGCTGTGTAGTCGTGGTTATCTGGTAAAGAAACTTGACAAGTTGAAAGCTTTCCTGAGGGTAAAGAGATGAAGTGGAGTCGCTGTAATCATTACTTAGTAGAATCTATAGTATTTGTTTCGGACAATTAAACGTACTGGAAATAAACTGTGTTTGGGTAGCGTTCAGACCTTTATATTATCCATAAGACCAAAGCTCGTGATTTAGTAATGATGATAAAAAAGGTTGAATTGAGGAAAACTTTATTCTCCATATATTAAGTTATTTAATAATAAAATGCTTAATCATCATCATTACAGACTAACTGCTGAACGAAGGCCTTCCCTAATGACTTCCTTTGCCGGATCCCTAACAGTTGACGTCCATTCAAATAATGTAAGATCATAATATAAGGAAAATGACCAAATAAATTGATGTACTTAACTCTTCATCATCATCAGCCTATAACGACCAACTGCAGGGCACAGGCCTTCCTACACAGTATAGCTATGCGTAGCTTAGAACTTGATTCTAATAGAAACGATACAGTGTAGAGAGAAAAATCAATTGCGCAGTAATTCCAATAACGTTTATTGCAATTCTTACATGTTGTCTTTGATCTCGCTAAGGACCTCGCCTATGAAAGCCTCATTGTAACATGACTGTATCAAAGGTCTGAACACTTGTATGAATACCTTTATACACGTGCTAAAATATCCGTGCCATACGAGACGACCTTGTTTTTATGCCTTTGACAATTCTTTGGCGCTCCCTTGGTAACGATTTTGTGTTTTTTGTGTACAAGCAATTTTATCCTCGCAAATATTTTAAATTTTACGAAAGTATAAGTTTAGATGCATTCATTTTAGATTGATATTGACAATGTAATGATTGTTTTATCAACCGTAAAAATGACGCAATATTATATAATTTTGGAATCATTACATAATTTTCTTTAATAGGCAACGAACAATGATATTCTGTATATTTAAAGGTAGATACGCCAACCGTGCTTCAAAAACGAACCACCGAAGAGAGTACAGTTTGTACTCTTTTGTTTAGGTAAATGTACCTACGCTCATTCGAAATATGTGTAAGGGTGCTGTCACTGCATTCGGAACACTTTTCGATTGTTTTGTGAGCATATCACGAATCCATACTTTTTTACATCATTGGCAACGAACTATACATCTATCAATAAATACTTTAATTAATGTCTTCTTCTATATATTTAAATAAAATAATCTGCAATGTAACATAAAAACAAAAAGCATTAATTATAATAAATACATCTACGGCAGACAACGCATAATCATTGAATAACCACGGGGTCTCCACTTTAGACTATTAAAAGTTATAATATTAGGTATTATCTTTGTATTCGTTATCCATTGCCGTTTTCATCCCAACAATTTGGAATTCGCCGTGGCAATGACATCGATGTGCCTCATCCAACTGATAGTTGCGCTTCACTGTAGCTCGTACGGCTCGAGGCTACGCCTTTCACTTTCAATGGTTCGTTGTGTCGTGAGTTTTTATGTCACACTAGTAATATTGCGTGTGTACCGTGGAACAATGCTGTTTTCATCAACAGAAATCATTCAAATGTGACTGCATGGAAATGCTAGTTTCCATGCAGATTTCAATGACAAATCGCATGTTTGGAGAAGATTCTCGAATGTACAAACAAGTATCTTACATATACCAGCATTTAAAGTGAAATGAAAACGAAGTTTTACGTATTAAATCATGACTGGAATGTCTACTTGGGTGTAGTGTTTAGAAAGGTACGATAAGAGTTAACATGTTTTCAATAAACTTTACCAAGAGTGTAGGTACTCGGATTTATATATATCAAAAATTTTAAAATAACCCTCTCATATTCGGTTTTGTAAAAGCCCCATATTGTTCGTGGAACAATAAACTAGTAAGTGTGGGATACTACGTATTCATGAAATTTGGATGTATTTATACACCATCAGCTCATTAAACGTCCCACCGAGGGGCACGAGCCTACCCGTATAGAGTGATTAAGCCTTAGTCGTCCACGCGGGCCCAGTTCGGATTGGACGACTTCACACGCAACCTTCGAATCTCTTCGCAGGCGTGCATGAAGGTTTCCTCACAATGTTTTTCTTCACCGTAAAAGCGGCGGATATCGTACATATAACGGATAAAATTCGGAAACACATTGGTACGTGGTAGGATTTGAACCTCAACCCTCCGGTAGGAAGGCAACAGTCCACAGCATTGAGCCACCGACGCTCTGTATTTATACATTTTTGGAAAATTACAGTAATGATAATGTAAATGTGCAGTTATATGATGTCCATTCAAAAGTTTCCAGCCATAGTATTATTTAGCACTCAGTAAAAAATTTTAAACATAAAAATAGGAAAAGTTACCTTTAAAACCTGTCATGAGCGCTTGTCCATACCTACCGTATCTGATAGTTGTTTTGCAACAACTACCCTTTGATAATTCGATTGTCAATATTCCTAATCTTCAACCATTTTTATCGCATTGCTTGAATCCTGTTTATCGTTCGCAATAACTTAATACAGCTCACACATCAAGTATCTCCGGATTTCCATCAACACTCAGATAAATATAATGCAATCTGCACAAATAAATGTGTATGATTGATACGATAGTATTGAGATATTCTTTTGAATGTATCCCCTCGTCACATCTCAAACGGTGCGTGTCATCGATTCGATGGTCGTCATTCATCGGTGCGAACCCGAGCTGAGTGAGGATATTCTTAAATTGAATTGTATATTAAATAAATAATAAATATAAATATCCACTGACATTCACACAGCGCCATCTAGCCCAAAGTTAAGCGTGAAGCCTGTATTATGGGTACTAAACAACGGATAAACACACTTATATATATATATATATATATTTTGTAAATAGATACACATTATACATAGAAAACACCCAGACCATTATAAACAGACATGTTCATGCACACAAATGTTTGTACTGCCGGGGATCGTACCCGGAACCCTTGGTGTTGCAGTCGACCTCTCAACCGCAATACCAAATGGGTTGTTATAGAAATGGATTAACCAGGGTTTCAATCCTACTAGTTTACGATCACACCACACTTAAAAGTGTTCTTAAAAGAAAGAAATAAAGACGGCATTTACTACACATGTAAGACACATTTGACACATATAAAAACACTTGACCACAAAAATAATACAATACATTTATGCGAAAAAAAAACAATGTCATAAACACGCAATAAAAGGTAATATATAGAAAAAATTAAAGACAAATCAAACAAATACATAATTAAAATATGAAAAGTTATTTGTAGTTAAGTGGGCCCTGCTTCAGCTTTGCTACCGTGTGTCAATCCAACTGTATTTTTTTAATCTGGCACAACTTCAATGTTAACGACTTACAATGGTAAATTTAAAGTAGAATGAATTGTCTGATGATGTAATCAATTAAAACCCTACCATTAGAATAGAACCAATGAGTGCAAAATTGTATTATTGCAACACTAAAGATCCTAAAAGGCGCACTTTTAGATTAGCGATATTGGTGCCCAATTCTGGTATTTTTTATACGACGATAACGAGTAAGCGATTCGACTCGAAACAATATAAATATCCACTCACATTCACACAGCGCCATCTAGCCCCAAGTTAAGCGTGAAGCCTATATTATGTATACCATGCAACAACATACTCATTACAATTTTTGTGTATTATCATAGACAACACCCAGAACATAACAAACAGACATGTTCATGCACACAAATATTTGTACTGCGGGATCGAACCCGGAACCCATGATTTACTAGCCGACGTCTTTATCATTACACCAAATGGGTCGAAATGCAAAGAAATCATTTAGGAATTATACAAAACAATAGTTATAGGATACAGGTACGGGTTTAAAATAAAGTAAAATAGACATATAGGTACTAGGCATTAAACTACTGAACTTGGCTCTTCGCTTTATCAGATCTATATCGTCAAAACACAAAACTGGACCGCTAACATCAACTATCAAGAATTAAGTCAAACTTACCTTACCAGCTCACCGATAACTATACTACCATCTACTGAAATCACAAGAAAACGCAAAACATCAATAAAATAAAAATATCAATCATCCAATTTATAAAGGTTGTAACAATATAACAATAAGAATCGACATTACTCGAATTTCCTCAACTAATTCAAAAACGGAAATAAGCTTGCTGAGCTTAATAACTCCTCTTACACGGATTTTCATCTTTTTCTTCGAGCTTTGAATACACCGGTGATTCGAAGGGGGTCCTACGAACACTCGTGAATGGTCCATATATTCCTTTAGCGTTGCTGCTTCCGTTCCTTGGCGTTTCATAAAAATACTATTATTACGTTATTACGTACGACAAGCATTCACGGCTTGGGTATGAAAAAAATATTATATTGTAGCCATCTTGCTTCTAGGAAAGTGGGTTGAATAATCTCGCGTCGACTCGTGTTGTATTATTATGTAATTTGGTGATGATTATCACGGTTTATGGTTGGTTTTAGGTTGAGGTTGTTCGCGTGATTAATATTGTTATGATGTCACGATGTATTTACCTGTTTAAAACTCAAAGTTTCATGTTATGGTAGGTGCTAAGAAAACATTTTATAGCATCTTAGCTTAACCTACATAATACTTGTAGACTTTAAATTAACACCCTTAGTTTTTAAGACGAAAAAAAACTAGTAGCCCTAAGAACATTTTAAAAGGAAGGGTAAGATAGGATGACTTCAATTGATTCGCGTGTTAGTCATAGGGCTTAGGCTGAGAGACATTATCTGCGCTCGCAACTTGCCTTGTTTGAAGCTGTAGGTAAGGACCATCTGCCGCCAACAGCGCTAAGTCTGTCCATAATAATTAATTGAATAATGCTTTTATTCAATGATGGAATGTTTGACGTGTAATTATGAATAAGTATATTACACAGATCTGCCAACAACACAATTTTAAAGAAAAAGAACCATATCGAATTGAGTAGCCTTCTTTTGAAGTCTGATAAAAACTGAAATTATGAGCGTCGGTGGCTCATTGGAGTGTACTGTTGCTTTCCGATTTGGTTCAAGTCCGCCACGTACCAATGCTTTTCGAATTTTCGAAATTACATGTACTTTTATCAACGGTCTTACGGTGAAGGGAAAACACCGTGAGGAGACCTCGCACGCTTACGAAGAGATTCAAGGGTTGTGCGTGAAGTCACCTAATTCTCACTGGGTTCGCGTGGACGACTAAGGCCCCTCGGTGGGGACGTTTTATGAGCTAATGATGATAAAAAACACAAATGTGACTCATCGACGTACATGGTACACACATCAACAGCTCTAATGCGTATCTTAACTTCCTTCATTTGTATTGACTAGAGTGATATCCAAATACCTATTCTTGTATCCTTTGTGATCACCCAATACACTTGAAGTAGGTGACACATGATCAGGCAGAACTTAATTACTGAACTAGGTCATGTGACTAGGCCGTAACAGCCGTAATTAAATCGAGCTATTTATAATTTTAAACAAAATAACACTACGAGTTGCGCATATTTTATTTCATAGTATATAATACTAATTTTAATTTATGGTAAAATTTAAAAGCATACATTATATTTATTGGTTTCGACCAAGACTTTTTTATTAGGGTTTTATTTGTAAAAAAAAACATAAATGATTTAATTACTTTATTTATTTTTCTTATAAATGCGCTTCGATGCAATACGCCCTGATCTTTAACACTTATTTCGACAAATGGAGAAAACCTGCCCGCGATAGGTGAATACATATTGAAACGCGTTTTGGGTTTCTGAATTTCCTTATATAATGTCACTAACAATAAATACATTATATTGAAAATTCCACCAGCACAATATTGTTAACATTCAATGTAAACAGAACTTCATTTAACCATTAGTTAAGCATGCTGTAATTAAATTGAATTATGTACTATGAGAAAATCCGTTCAAGCTCAGATCAAAGCAGTGTACTAAATTTATCAATGACAATTAATTTACAAAGCAAACACTCTAATGAAATGGAAACCACTGATTGAAGTAAATTGAAAATTTGTTACTCGAAGTACACGTGAACGGTTGGTTAATATAGTTATTATTGGAATTTCTTCGACACTGAAAAATAATGGATCAATTACCTTCTGTTGATAGACAAAACATAGTAGTTTTCTATATATATATAAATTTTCCCCAATACTCAAAATGATTAAGGCTTTATTTATGTATTAAATTTTAATTATGTATTGAAAAGTGCTACGCTTAAATATTAATGATGCTGAAAACGGACACGCAAAACATTCATAATTTTGCTATGATTAAATATATATTTTAAGGCATTTCAATTTTCTTAATAATGATTCAAGGCCGTTTTTGTAAACGAGCGCAGCTCTAACTTAAATCTGGACTGCCTGAGTTCCATTTTTACCTGATACCTAGGAGATATTCGGCTTTGTCTGACAAAGCGCTCCTAGCAGTCATTAATAATGCTGAGAAAAAGTTGGAAACTTAAGTTCGGCATTATTTATCCGTAGCTTTTGTGGTTTGGGATACATGATCAGCACAAGTCAGTATTTTTTAAAACACCCTCACATGTCATAATTTATAGCAAATATTGAAACAAATTTCAATTAATAAAAATAACAGTAGAGTTGTGAAATAAAATTTTTTTTTTCATTCAAATTAGTTGAAACTCCAATTTTAAATACAAATAGCCTCCAATGTAATAAAAGATACTGTTTTTGATTGATTATAACCTTTATAACAGAACCTTTACGAAAATAGAATGAATATTTTAATAACACTACAAATTACTTTTATTTTTATTACCACTGCGTAAGTGTCACCTGTAATAAGTTATCTCAATATTACATAGAAAATTTCACTTCACCCTTTGATACAAACACCGAAAACTTATGAGCTGGCAAATAAATAATTCGAGCGATGAGTGCCGGAAGAAAAATGATCAGGACTCATCATATTTTATCGCTTGAGTGTTCGCGTGATCCTCAAATTTCCATAGGAAAACAATGGAATAGAAAAACAATTTTCTATGAGATTTGTACGCATGAATATTGCTCGTAAGTGTATTTATTACGCGTATAACCTTTGTAAAAAGACAATTTTGAGTTAGACAGTAAAAATGTTAGATTTAATTAATTACACACGCAAACATTACTATTTGATGGTTTTTCAAACATAGATTGAAATAGGTAAAGATCTATCATCATTAAATTAGAACCAAAACAAAATCCTACTTATTGATTTCCTTAAGAAAAGAGGCTTCGTTATTAAAACTATAAGGAATACGATGTCAGCAAACAATCGTTGTGTTACATGTGAACATACTTTTTTAGTTTTGCAAAATAGAACATAAAAATTTACTCAAAAATAAAGAACGCCGTTTTATCCTCCAACCGGACATTATCATAAGTGGAACATTGAACATGGGAAAGACCTTGTTGCATCATGTGTGGCGGCCATCAGAATATTAATATTACCAACTGACGTAGAAAGTAGCGAAGTTACGTAGACACGTAATATGCTAGATTATGGTTCTTACGTAGTTAGCATAAAGGCGGTGTTAGAATAGCATCAGCATTATTTTATGTTGCAGTATATATATATTATATATAATAATATTATATAATATATATATAGATAGATAGATAGATAGATGTAATTGCAGGTTTAGGGAAGCCTTTATTTCTACGGGTTGTTTTCATGCATTTCAACTTTATAATGTTAACAACTGCTAAAATATTTACATTATGTAAGGAAAGAGTATTGCCAGTAGCCAAACCAAAATTTCCCTTTAATCAATGTTTTATATTTTGATAAACCCATTCATGCAAGTACTAATAGTCCATCAATTATTTTTTTACATTTATAATACATAGATTTCAAAATTTATTTAATTTTAACTACGAACCACCAATGAATGCCATAATATTTGCTCAGCTGTATATATTTAGACTGAAATTATAGTAAAAATATTTACCCTCTAATTTTATTTCAATTTAATTTTTATTTTTTTCAGATAATGAAGGTGCTGCGATGCTGCGTGATTGCGGTATTAATACTTACAGTATATGCCGCTGTTGATGTGGAAAAAACCGTCAAGCAAGTTCAAACTATTCTCCAAGCAAACGCAGGTCTCCCCAGACTTTCTAGGGAAGAAATAATACAACTTTTGAATGACATCAGAGCTGAAGATGCTAAAAGTAAATCGTCTTCAGTAGAAGAGTCAAGAGAGACGAAAACAACGCAGTCTTCTTTTAAAATTGAAGATAACGAAATTAATCCAGCAACGAAAAAACCTATTAACCGAGAAAGTTTACCTATCTCATCGACTGCTCCTCCGAGTACAACGGTAAGATATTCTAGTACAACAAAGAAAAATGAACCCTCAGTAGTTGTTGTTCTACCGTATACACCTCGAGATGGTTCATCATTACAAGAATTGTATACGAGACCACCTCGTGTTGAAGTAGTCCCCGCATCTCAAGTTACTCCTGCTCCAAGCCAACTGATAAATTCACTTGAAAAACTGCATAAAACTTTAAAGAAAACAAAGCCATCAAAATCTATTGAAAAGCCTAAAGATGATTTCCCAGCGGAACTGGAAGCATTCCTAAATGCTCATGGCTTAAAAGGAAAACCGGGGCAAGACCATTTCCTTTTACCGTTAGAAGGTTTTAAACCTTTGCCACCTGCAAAAGTAGTCGATGGCACGGTGCAGCTTCCAGAAAATATTCTCTTAAACTATGATTTAATCTCATCAGATTCCGATCACAAACCGGTAGTAGATGACAATTTACCACCAGCCAACTTTTTGTATGAACCGCTGCGTCCAGAATTTCCATTCGAACTAGAAACTTCTCCATCTGAACATCAAAAATCTGTACTACCTCTTGATTTACCTGTAAAAAAGACAAAATCGCCTACAGAATCTTCAAAACCAAGCTATGAGCCTATAGACTACGAAGCTATCAAGGTTATTCCTTTGGGTCAAGGCATTAATCCATTAGAAGAATTTAAGGCTGCCGTGGAAAGTGAACAAAATAAAAGACAGACCGAAAATACAACAACTGAATCATCAAAAAGCGAAACTAGCAACACAAGTTCGGACCCCAAATCTGACGAAACTCCCACTATAGCTGATTCGGCAGCATCAGATACAGGGGCTTCAATTGCTGATCTCGAAGATTCCTTTGGTGGTGCAGCACCAGAAGTACCAGGAGATTCCGAATTACCACCACCTAGGAAAAATGGATTCTACTGGATGCTTGATTGGAATAGTTTCTTAGAGGTAGGCGATGGAGAATCTAAAGTCAATATAAGATTCGAACCGAAATTAGGAGATCCTCAAATGTTTGTACCTGTAAACGTTCCTTGATAAGGAGGATCAAATATATTTATTTATCTAGTCTTGTTTAATAATCTACAGTTTGTCCTGTAGATAAATTAATTGGATTTATGGAACATTTAAACTGAATAAATCAATGCAATAATATCCCATAACAGCTTCTTTAAAAGAAATCAAGTAAAAGCCAAATTGGGTGGCAAATATTACACAACCCGAGACCAAAAGTAATTTCTGAACCAATTACTCGTAAATTACGCAGTAATTAATCGCTTCATTAGATGAGCTACCAGCGCAAAACCTTCTATTAATCCAAGTTACGAATGTAATTTCTTAGTATTTTATAATCTACTTGAGGAATCTTAAAATGCATCGTATAGATGTCTCGGTGAAATGGAACATTGGAAACAAGATGTACACTTGGTGAGTTGTCGGACCAAAACGAACGATTGAAAGTGAGCTAGGTGAAATCTTTGTAAGTAATTAGTTCATAGTGAAAAGCCATTTGTTTTATACATTGTTATTTTAATAAATAGTAAAATATTTGTGGAGTTTTCATACATGTAAGCTTTTTATATATAGTTTCGTAATTGGATTTCGCTGGTCTTAGGTAAACAATAATGGAAGTCCAATATGTATGTTTATCTCTCTGACGTCATTAAGTCGTTTACCAGCTAATTAAAAAAAACACACCATCTCAATAAAATTGTAGCATCGAATGTCTAAACTTCTTAATCACCATGGAGTTAAGTGCCGAATGACAATCAGTACCTATGCGCTGAAATTTCAGTTAATAGCAGACCCTAATAATTATACGTTACTTATTAGCTATGATTAGTTTGAAATTAATTTATTCATACAATGATATAAAGTTTGGTACCATATGTAGAGATACATAGTTTCGAAACTTAAAGATACGATGTTCTCGGAAGTAGCAATTCGAACAGATGCCTGTTAATTCTAAATTGAACTCTATTGTTGAATATTTACTGCGCAAATCGTATTACTTTCAAGCGAACACTCGTCACCTGGCGAACATGTTTAATTCTGAATCAGTTAACACCTCGCAGGCTTATTCAAAATAAGCGTGTCTAAATGTCTTGATATGAATTATGTGTTCAGTATTATTCACAGCTGTGTCGCAAACTTAGCGCCTACGTCGTTCCAACATGTTATTCCAAAGTGTACTTGAAGCGACAACTATGTGCTTACAGTTTGGGACCCTACGATCGTTATTCTAAACTATTTCACCTAATTTTCAAAATAGAAGTATTTTGCTTTATTGAAAGCGAATAATATACTTATATGGTAAACTCGGCACTGAGTTGTCTTGATAGAGACCAACGCAGTGCTAGATATCGTCCGTAAAATAGAAGTCTTGCACTTCCTTGTTTAGGAATGAGGGCACAGTAGCTATTAAATTACCGGATATAAGAAACCTTACGCTATCTCAAGTGACAGACTCAGAGCAGCGTTGACAGAAAATAATGACTACATACTAATAATAATTTCCTTCTATACAGCATCTGTCATGGTCAGGCGTATCACTTACAACCAAGATGCGCGGAACAACATTACTTTATTTTCAAAAAAAAAACAACTGTTTTCAATCGGCCAAAATGTTAAATATAAAATGTTTTTTTATGAGCATGCATAGACACTTATTTTAATAATAAAAGTTCCACTGAAACGTATTACTTATATCACAGGTGCTTATGAAACCCATTTAAAATTTGCGAATAAAGCACGTGTTCGTTTAAAATTTTAGAGCCTTTTTATTATATAATTGAATCAATAAAATATCGGCTTATGACTCAACGACATAGTGGCTATTGTCACCCTAGGTCATAAAAACTGTGGTATAAATAGGAAAAGCGGCTACAGACTGCACCACCGAAACACAAAAGACGTATGGTAAAAATATTATGATCTTTCTCTTACTTCTCAAGAGGTCTCCCCTTTAACCATTATATCCGAATGCCTGTACAAGCATCGCAAATGCCTTCCTTATTGCTAGATAACGATTTGACACATCGTTTGTCAACGGATAAACGCCGTATCTATATATATAGTAGTGTAGTAGAGCAATGTCAAACTATTAGTTCTTTTACCACAAAACCCAACTTTAACAGTAGGTACATCACAGATAATTTAACCACTTTAGTAGTTATCTTATATGTTTCATAGTAAGGGACCGTGATAGTTGTAAGCCAATCAGATAGGGGTACGTGGTGCAGCGGAATCCATCGCAAGTTGAACGTCGCTGTAATCAAAGTTTCCGGAGCGACGTGACGCTGTCCTTTACTTTGAGTAGTTGGGCAGTGATAACATTGACAATATATCGTCAATTTGCACATAAATAGCTTTATTCTAAAGAGCGCACTGCCAGCTCGTAGAACGGCGGCTTGTTATTAAGTAGGTACATTACACTTGAGAGCGTCGGTGGCTCAATGGTGTGGACTGTTGCCCTCCTACCGGGAAGGCTGAGGTTCAAATCCCGCCACTTACCAATGTGTTATCGAATTTTCAAAATTATATGTTCGTTATCCGACGCTCTTACAGTGAAGGGAAACGCTCCTGAGGAAACGGATCGGAAGGCAACAGCCCCACATTAAGCTACCGACGTGCTCATGTTATTCAAGGTACATTAGGAGATGTTTAGTGTCACGGGTAAATACTACGGAGCACAGCTATTTTATAAATAAATTAGGTTCTTCAGATGGCAAAATATTTACCTTAGTATGTATGCACATGATAACTCAACGAACAGTCGTCTGACACAACTTTGAAGCATGAAATCGAATAAGCGTTGGCGGAATATTAAGTGACGCCAACATACTGTGCCTTTAATATTAAGTGATTTTAAATACCGAACTCGATGAAAGTCTAAAATTGCAGAATAATGAAGGATTGAAAATCTGTTTTAATTAATTAATTGAGTATACCTATACACATTATATATTAACAAGCTGCAAATTGACTTAGAGCCAAATGAAGTTAATTATTTATTAAAATATAAATTATGGTTTTCAGATGTATTATAACTACAGTATTAATTGCCTTCAGTGCTTTGGTAGACCTGTTAAGCCATTTGTTCCCGGATACTATCGGATGCTAGTAGTTTTCACTACCAATCCGCTTTGGGCACACGTGGTGGGTTACGGCCTTAACTCTTTATAGTCAGGCGTGTGGGAAGGCCTATCCCTGCAGAGGGCTTGTTAAAGGCTAACGGTACTAATGCTATATTAAATTAAACAATCTTCAAGATTCATTTATTGATCATAAAGAGCGTCGTTGGTAAGAAGTAAGAGCGTCGGTGACTCATTAGTGTGAACTGTTTGCCTTCTGATCTGGAATGCGCAGGCACGTACCAATATGTTTTCTATTTCCAAAATTATATGTACGATAATCCGACGCTCTTATGTGGACGTTTAATGAGATAATGATGATCATCAGTGGTGTCTACATAATATGTGCTCTGCTGAACGAAGACCTCACCTAATGACTTTCGCAAACCAAACCCTAGGAGTAAACATCTATTGGCGGACTGACACATTAGTCAAGTCGTCAAAGCTACGCCGGGTGAAGCGGCTTAGCATTTTTTAGTACCATACACGCCAGTCGAGAATATTTTCATGACATTTACTTCTTATCTTCGAAATAAACTTATCTAGATTATTGGAAAAGTACCAAATAACCAATTAAATCTCAGAACTTCTTTGATTAAATTACATTGAAACTAATACGTGTAAATTGATATCGACTAGCACTATTTATTACATTAAGAAGTTTTAAATTCTGAGAAGCATCTTTTTAATATCAAGTGATAAACGTCCCATCTCTAGTACGCTCGAAGTGAAAAGCGAAGGAACAGGTGAAAAACAATGTGAAAAGTGAATCAACACGCAAGAAAGCAAAAGGTTAATTAAAGTTTAACGGGCGGAGTTTCCAAACTTGCCAACTAATTGTTCGCCTCCCCAATTTTGCATACCTGTGTCCGATTCCGCAAATATATTGGCACAAGTTACCCACGTTAGTGGATTGGTTTACGCTAGCTTTCCCGTAACCAGCTTAGTGGTTTGGGAATCGGCACGAAATCTTGACACCATCAAAGGAAATTGACGGTAGACGTCTATCGATGACGTAATCGTGTCAAATACAAGCCCGCACTATAATCGGAATCAACGTGTGCATTCTGTAGGACCAGTGCCAAGTGCTGTACTGGTCCTTCGTAGTTTGATCATGCTTGTAACAGTAGGAGTCTCGAAGCACTGATTGTTTAATGTACCTGAGTATAAGTTGTTTATCAGTTGTTTAGTACCCGTAATACAAGCTTTACGCTTAACTTGCGGTAGATGGCGTTGTGTGAATGTTAAAAAAAAATTACATATACGAGCAAAAGCATGAAACGCAAGGGCACTAAGTACCTACCTTTTCTCGATGTGTTTCGTCGTTTTTTTAACTCTCATAGACTTGGTTTCCGATGTACTAGATTGTTCATATTCTCAAGGTATGCTGTCAATAACAGACGTATTAAACATACAAAGTATCAATTAAATAACTTTATTCTTTAAATTTTTTTGATATTAAAAATTTACTGATTAAGTCATTAAAATACTGGGTTGGTAGAGTTAGTTCGTTTCAGTACCTTGGCTCTACGTGAGATCTGATATCTTTTTCACAAGGAAACCTTATGTAGTCATCTTTGCAACATTTAACATGAGATGTTTTTGGTGGAATTTTATTTATGAGTGGTATATATTTTATACCCTTCAACTAGTTGAGTGGATCCCGGATGAGGTAACTTATTGACAAAATATTTTGCAGTAACTGAATAACGGAGTTCAGGTGATAAATTTTGGTAAAGGCGACAGATAGTAGATGTATGACCACTGCTAGCAGATCCTGGGGATCGGTCTACGTGGGAATCATTAGGGGAGACCTTCGTTCAGCAGTAGACATATGAGACTTTAGTGACGATGATGATGATGGGTAACAGAGGTTTCTCATTAGACCTAACTTACAGCGTCCATACTTGCTGAGCGTGTAATTTTGACCTTCACTATTGTAGAGGAAGTCGAAAGTCTAGCTACGGACTGTTATAATAAAGAATCAGCTGTGGATAATCATCATAAAAATTGAGGGTTTTGAGTTTGAGTAGTATTCTTATTTAAATAAGAGTTTCAGTTATTTTATGAACCCAGTCAACAACCTGGTGTCCAGTATAATACGAATTCAAAGCTATTGTCATGCTATAGGTGAGAATCCATAAACTGGGTCAAAGGTGAGCATTGTCCGTATGAAGGAACGTGTCGATATATCCTAGAAAGCAAGCAGTGCTGAGCCGAGGTTTCCGAGAGCGGTCCTAATATAAATCAACAGTTATCGGAGTAAGCTGCAACGTAACTTACGTTTGATTGCAAAGTAATGGTCACCACGTTCTCACTTTTAAAACCGCAGAACTTTGATGGCATAGAACGGAACTGGGCAGAAAATAACCATTTTTTTATTAAGAGCTTTCTTTAAATTTATCTGATATTTCATTACCTCTCCTAAGTCAATATTTCATCCAATAGAATCTCTAACGTAAAAAACTTTAGGAATCGACTCCCCTTGAAATGCATCGTTTCAAATAATAAATGAGACTGGAGACCTGCTTACATATTATAGATGCATACTAGCAGACCTCAATAGACTCTGATCAAACAAGTACACGTTCATGATCATGTACATGAGTTGTTGATGATGTGAGGATCTTGAAATAAAGAATATTTAAGTCAAGTAGCTGAAATTTAAACCTCGATAGATTATTAAGAGCGTCGGTGGCTCAATGGTGTGGACTGTCGCCTTCCTACCGGGAGGGCCGAGGTTCAAATCCCGCCACGTACCAATATGTTTTCGAATTTTCGAAAATATATGTACGTTATCCGACGCTCTTACGGTGAAGGAAAACATCGTGAGGAAACCTTCATGCACGCCTGCGAAGAAATTCAAAGGTTGTGCGTGAAGTCGTCCAATCCGCACTGGGCCTGCGTGGATGACTAAGGCCTAATCACCCTATACGGGTAGGCTCGTGCCCCTCGGTGGGGACGTTTAATGAGCTGATGATGATGATGATGATGAGATTATTAAGAAATCTATAATTCTAATATACTTAACTAATGTTGTTTTAATTGTTATACTATTTCATTCCACTATAGGGCATTTATGGTAATGGTGCCTAAACAGTATTGTGTTAAAAGTACCAAGGCATCTTCCGCTGTCCTCGAGCTAAACGCCGTTAACTGAAGAGCATAACATTTCAATATAAAACTGTACAACCCTGTTTCACGGAAAACAACTTCATAAGGCATCTCTGATAGTGCTTCTTATTACCATAGGAATATAATGGATTTTGCCTAATATAAAGCATCGCCAATAGTGTGTACAACCGTGTTAGTTTATGGCGTTTAAGCTGGACGACAGTCTTAAATGCCCAACTCGCTTACTACAGTTGATAAAATTCTTGTCAAGTTGTATTAATTTTCAATATTGGCAACATACGAATTATAAAATACCTATAAGTACAATGAAGAATATAAGAGCGTCGGTGGCTCAGTATTGTGGACTGTCGCCTTCCTACCGGGAGGGCTGAGGTTCAAATCCCGACACGTACCAATGTATTTTCGAATTTTCGAAAATATATGTACGTTATCCGACGCTCTTACGGTGAAGGAAAACATCGTGAAGAAACCTTCATGCACGCCTGCGAAGAGATTCGAAGGTCGTGTGTGAAGTCGTCCAATCCGCACTGGGCCCGCGTGGACGACTAAGGCCTAATCACCCTATACGGGTAGGCTCGTGCCCCTCGGTGGGGACGTTTAATGAGCTGATGATGATGATGACAATGAAGAAGTCATGCAACATTAAATTACTTTTGCAATAAAAAATAACGATTGTATTTTTGTGACATCATTACATATTTCTGATTGAATACGTTTCTTACGTTGTCATTGAATTTGACTTATCGCTCCACGGAGAGCAATCAATCTTCAATTTGTTGTTAAAATTTAACATTTATCAAAAAATAAAGGCGTAAGCTCTGATTACATTTCTATTCAAATGAACGAGTATAATTCAATTTTGACACATGAACCAATACTGGCTCAAAATAGAAGAAGCCATTTCAATATCGCTTACGTGCTCAATTGCGTTTTGAATGAAATGTTAAATGAACCAAGAAAACTTTTATACTGAAACTATTTAAACATATTTTACAATAATTTTTAAAAGCTTGGTACATTTATGTTGTGAGTTTTTTATCGAAAACGTACAGTTTATTAACTATTGTGTCCATTTAGGTAATGATAATTAAAACCAAATCTATAAAAATAGAATATATGCGAAAGTACCTATATTACTAGGTGGTCGACTCGATACTGCGTCGTCTACGTAGGTACCACCGCAGTGCCAGATATCATCCCGTGAAACAGGAATGTGCACTTTTGTGTTTCGGGATGAGGACACTATAGTGTCGTCTATAGCTAGTGAAATTACCGGGTATAAGAGACCTAACATCTGTTGTCTCGGGTGACGGGCGCAGTGCGGCATTGATGGAGAATATTAACTGTCTATCAGTTGTTGGTCTCCTTTAATGCCGCTCTGTCATGGTCTGGCGTATCACTTATCATCAGGTGAACGTCCAGACCGTCCAGTACACTTATAACATAAAAAAATCTGTAGCTGCCTATGCGTGGCTATTAAAACCCCCGACTACTAAAAATATACAATGAAGTGACCTCGAGACTTTTATCCTTCAAAGGGACTAAAGAAAATAGCATTACAAGAAGGTAAAATAGAGTCTCAAAAGTTTTTAGAAGTTCGTTAATTTTTAAAAGGATTTATGTCAGAAGCTACGTACGCAGTAAACAATCTTCTATATTATTAATGTGTCACTAAAATAACTATATGCCTCTAGAATGAGACCAGGAGAAGGGAAGTTTAGTTTTAACATCGTCATTGATCGTTTTAGAAGCAAAAACACTTGTAGAATAAGTAATTGTTCTTTCGAACAATGATACTGATTCTGGTAAGATCTTGTATAATGCTGGTATTTGAAATGTAATCACTTTAATCATTTCTACCACACACATAGTCTATGTGAAATGCACCGCTCGCTTCATCGGTCTTTCCGCTATCGGCGAACATTTTCAACTATTTCCAATGAACGTGATATTTTAAAAGTGTTCTAACTTTTGATTGAGGTAAAGACGTAAAAACGAATACCAAAAAAAATTACACCCTTTGTTTACCAAATAGAAAATTATACGAATATATTTTATTCTAAGTAATCTTAGATGTAATTATCGAACATTTGATCGTAAATTGGCCTATAATATGTTAACTTTTGTATTATCATCATCATCATCAGCTCATTAAACGTCCCCACCGAGGGGCACGAGCATACCAGTCTAGGGTGTTTAGGCCTTAGTCGTCCACGCGGGCCCAGTGCGGATTGGCCAACTTCACGCACCTTTGAATCTCTGCGCAGGCGTGCGCAGATTTCTTCACGATGTTTTCCTTCATCGTAAGAGCTTATATGTAACAATACTATACTTGAGTAAAGTGAAAGCGTGCGGTCAACTTCCTTTAACGGTTATCTGCTTTGGTAGGATCAAAGCTAATTATCGCATGAGCCAATAATATGCACCTGGAAAAATTTAAGCATTAAATACGTATATTCAAACAGTATAGTACTGAATTCGTTAATTTAAAATACATTAACAAATGACTAATAAATAATATAATAGACTCAATGTAACCGATCACATGTATATAATTATATTAATTATACATATAGTAAAGTAGGTATATACAAAAACATGTAAATGATTCAACATTCAATTAAATTCATTATACGGTCTTATTACCTCGAAAAGGCTTTGTATCCATATGCTGCGCAGTTGCGTTCAATTACATTATTAATACATTTCGAATTAAACGTATCGTCTCACGTAATTATACCAGTTAATTGATTTTAATTCTCCATTTATTTTTCAGTAAACACATATTGGTAAACCTCCAACTGTATAAAGCTAGATACAAAGTTACCATCGTTTTATAAAAATTGTGAAAATTTGTTTTATAAGTTTAAGAGACTGTTTACCTACTGGAATCGCAATCAATTTGGTAGCGACTAGCCATTTTTGGCGGTGGGGTTATGAAGTCCAGCTGCGGGCACTATTACAAAATCTTAATTAATAAAAAAAAAATAATCATCAGCTCATTAAACGTCCCCACCGGGCACGAGCCGTATAGGGTGATTAGGCCTGAGTCGTCCACGCGGGCCCAGTGCGGATTGGACGACTTCACACACAACCTTTGAATCTGTTCGCAAGCGTGCATGAAGGTTTCCTCGTGATGTTTTCCTTCACCGTAAGAGCGTCGGATAACGTACATATATTTTCGAAAATTCAAAAATACATTGGTACGTGTCGGGATTCGAACCTCAGCCCTCCCGGTAGGAAGGCGACAGTCCGCACCACTGAGCTACCGACGCTCCACGACGACTACGACGAAAAAATAATAAAATCTTTAAAAAGCAAAACATTTACAGGTGAACCTTCACTATTAGCCGTACTAGGTAAGCCTGTATTTTAGGAACTAGAAGCTAAAATCTTAAGATCAAAAACATTGATATACATTTTATTTAAAATAAGCAAAATGAAAATTTAAACTTATTTATTTTATTTTAACAAAACAAGGTACAAATATTTAGAAAGCCTCATCAATTTTAGGCCTTAGTCGTCCACGCGGCCCCAGTGCTGATAGGCCAACTTCACGAACAACCTTTGAATCTCTTGGCAGGCGTGCGCAGGTTTCCTCACGATGTTATCCTTCACCGTAAGCTGCGCTCTTACTGCTGATAAATGTAAATATAATTTCGAAAATTCCAAGACATTGGTACGCGTCGGGATTTGAACCTGCACCCTCCAGATCAGAAGGCAACAGACCACACCAATGAGCCACATGCTCTTAAAATCAAACTAATGAAGAAAAAAAACAAAAACAAAACCAGCTGACAAGTACGCGACCTCGCGTGGCAAAAACAAAACTGTGTTTGTAACGAAAATGTTTCCCCTTATTTATGACGGTTTGTTAGTACCGACTTTTCGCAAGGGAAACCACATGAAGAATCGCACCCGAATAAAATTCGGAATGGGAAGTCCCTGAAAGAACTGCAGTTACCGATGTGGGTCAAAGAATTATGAAGTCAATGCGGCGATGGGCAGACCATTTATAGTTAGTTAACTCATAGTCGGTGGGGAGTTATGATGACGACGACTTTTAATAAGTAAACGGCTACATAAAACAGTTCCAACTCAGCAACTAGTCTTGAAAATAAAAGACAAACCGGATACGGCCGATCTCTCTAAGTCATGTCGTTTAGAATGCCCTGCAGCTTTCGTTGAGTTGATTAATAGGCAGCACCTTCCATACGGCTGATTTAATGATCCAAACAGATATCGGCGTTTAAACCAAACTTGACTGTCGACAAATTTTATAGCATGGTGAAGAGGTAGACCATATTACGTCAATAACACGTTTTTTAAAGTAAGTGTACAAGAGG
>PQWD01007067.1:2206-52446 GCA_019425675.1 Leucinodes orbonalis
GGGTGTTGCATAGCAAAGTGAGACACGTAGTGAAATTACCAAACACATTGAGTAAAAGCTTGGAGTGGTAAAGTAGCTGAATGGATAAGGATGACATCCCCAATTCCATTTTTTTATAATTTGTTTGTAAGTATGTAGTGTGACAATTCAATTAATAAATATCCACTGTCATTCACACGGGTTATAAAATGGGTACTAAACAACGGATAAACATACTTATATACATTCATTTGTACATATACAGAATACATACATATACAGAAAATAGAAAAATGTAAACAGACATGTTCATGTACACAAATGTTTGTACTGCCCGGGGATTAAACCCTTGTTGTAATTGCCGACGACTCAACCAACTACACCACATTGGTCGTCAAAACACTAAGAATATAAATAAAATTTGCGAATAATAAAAGGTTAAAACTGCGATTAAAAGAGGAGAGAAAGAAGAAATGAAATACATCCTGAACTTTTAATAATGCAGGTTCTGTTAGGCTTTGTAAAAATAAAAGATTCACCAAGACAGCACTCCATCTTTGACCCGATAGTTGGCAACGTGCTTATTATGTATACCCCTATTAGACAAGCCCGGCGTATGGAGCGTCGAAAGCGGGAAACGACTTCCATCACGCGATCCATTCGATTTGTGTCCGAATACTAAAAATGTTAAACAACAATAGCCGCTATAGAACGCTTCGACGTAATGTTGAAGGAACTATTGTACTTAACGTTTGATTTGCTATTGTATGATGATTTGACTGTTTTAATATGATTGTATAAATTTATTTAAATTGAAATCGTATATGTATTTCAAGCGTTCAGCCGTTGGCGGCTCATTGGTGTGGATCTGTTCTGATCTAGAGGGTTCAAATCCCGCCACTTTACAATGTTTTTTTAAATTATTGAAATTATATGTACTTTTGGATAAAACGACATTCTTACTGTGAAGGAAAACAGCGCGAGGAAACCTGCACACGCCTACGAAGAAATTAAAAAGGTAGTGCGTGAAGTTGGCCAATCTGCACTGGGCCAGCGTGGACAACTAAGGCTCGTGCCCCTCGGTGGGGACGTATAATGGACAGATGATGATTATGTATTTCAAACCTGGATATTTTTTATGAAATATATGTCTGTGGTGATTTAATGAGGTTAACATTTTATTTAATAATAGATCGAATGAATTCTTAAGTTAATTATAATGAAAAAATATAAAATACTTTTATTAACCAGGCATAGATGCACATAAGATACTGGAAACACAAGTGGAAGGATCGGAGAAAGAAGTAATAAATCTTTTACCTGCGGCTTTGCTCACTATAAATTCGGGTAATAATTCTTTCTTGATTGAGAATCCAAAATCATAGAAACGAGGCAAATTTTGCGGAGAGTCTAAACAAATTAACCACTATATCAGAAGCTGTGGGAATATTATTAAAAATGAAGCAGGTATTTTTTGTTAGTGAAAAGAATGTGTGTGGCGACCTTGAAAACTGCAAAAAGTTTCATATAAAATTTCACCCTCGCTTATAAGGGCTTGAAATTGCAGGATGCTCAATACAAATCCACCGCCCATTGAAGGTAAGTGGGTATCATATACTTAGTAACACCTCAAGCTGCATTGTCCTCTTCCAAGACACAAAAATCTTACCACTCCTTAGGTCTCTATCAAACAAGGTCTGGCTACAAGTAAAATTTTGTAGAGATAGAGGTCTAAAAACTTGCGACACTGTCTTTTGTTTCATAAAATAGTCAAATATTAAGAAATTTCCTTATACTCACATGTTTCCTGACGAAATTTTCTAATAAAACTGTTTTGATGCAACATAGGCACATTGAAAAAAAACTAATAAAACACTCATCCGGCTCGGTTTTAACACCAAAATATATATTTTACTACTTATTTCATAAAACGCAAAGTGCACTTTTATGTAGGTGCAAGATTAAATTCATAAAACAAAATTCATGGTAGATACTAGGCGTTAACTTTCCTCTAGTTTACCTTTGACCGTAAATATTTGTAGCGGCTTACTGCAAAAGCTGTATTATTGAAGTGGGTACTTAATTTAATAATATCTTTATTATATGTATTTACAAAAAAATATATACAGCAGATTAGGCTTCCAATAGTCATACTCAAAAGTCAACTAATAATTTTAAAAGAAAAAAGTTGACGAAATTTTATTCAATGAGTAAATATTCCCAATATCATACTTGGAACAACACTTATCGAAACATTCTTACAAGTTCTTTCCTATGATAAAAAATTAGTAGATGTTTTTATAAGAGCCTTAAACCCGTAAAGCCCTCAGAAATTGTCGCCTTATAGCTTCTTCTTATCATCGACTTGTGCTAAAATTCAATGAAATGGACAAAAATATCGAGAGCTAAGGGAGAGACAAGAGTACTCAAATTAATATAACTACGCTTTCTTTTAATAATGTACTCTCCGCACTTCAATTCCCATTGATAAATCTATGCGGCAAACGCGTTTTAGAAAACGTTCTCAGATAGGGATGGTTGCCAAGAGAGCAATAGTAGTGTTTTCTTGCTTTCATATTCTATATACTCAAGTGTACCTTAATTTGTGTTTATTAATAAATAAGATGTTATAGTTTAACACAAAGCACTTAAACTATACCAGATTCATATCCAGGACTTTTGTGGAAGTAGACTCAGACCCCTACCCAAAAATATCATCAAATTACATGAGATTCGGTATTTGTAATAATTTTCTAAATAATAATGATCTAGACTGACTATTGTGCTCGCTTGTGGGACTTTTTCAAATGATAAATTTAATAGTCTATGGTAAACTGTATTTAAAAGGTGTGTTGCCTCTGACCGGCTGTGTAACACGTAATTGTGTGAGAGAATAATATATAGAGTGATAGCTCAACAGGGATTGGTTAAAATTTTATCCCAGGAAAAAAATAATAAAAATGATATTCCTCATAATAGTCAAAAATTCACCAACATAGCTGGCCAGATCTGACAAGTTTTTGAGTAGAATGCATCTTCACAGATGTAGCTGAGCTGACATATCTGAAGCAAAATGAATGAGACGCAAATGACCTAATCGTATACGCAGCTGAGGACTGTGATCTCAATGGTAATTATTTTACCCTAAAGTTACCAGAATAGCAGCTCTGTATTAGTAAGAACAACTTCGAAAGCGGTTGAAAACATAAAACATTTGCTACTACTGTAGATTGAAATCGCACCAACCGGTACGAAATATATGAAAAACAACAAGGTGCTTTAGCCAGAGACTCAACACGAATCAAATGAAACAAGAAAAGAAAAAAACTCAATTCCCGTCGACAAAGGCGCCAACTAAGCACCGCTATTCACTCGCGAACTATTGTAGAGAATCCATCTTGATTTTGCCACCAACTCGTATACGTTGTACATAAACCGCCTTTTAAAAATCTCTTCGAGATGCTTTCATATTATTGACATAGTTGCAAAAAAGGTAGTCACGATAGATTTAAAAGTAATATATGTTTTAGGAAGTTTCACTTAAGATTTAACGAAGAACCTTTCATGATTTTAATTTTGAATTAATTAGTGAACTTGTCTTTGGTTTATAAACAAAAGTTTTTAGTTTTAAAAATCTATTTAGAGTATTTTGCGTTCGTAAAAAGCTAAATATTATGGTATGAGTATTGTAAGTTGTCTATGTGGATAACTCAATTTTAACTCATTCATCCGACGTTAGCGTTACGCTTATAATCATTGCTGAGATTTTAATGCAATATTGGATCTAGGGACTTAACGTCTTTTTGACCCAAGTTTTTAAAGGTTTCTCTTTTGGTATCATGGATTATCGACGACAGTTGTTACTTACCACTTGGCTCACTGTTTGACTTAATGCTTTCCTTAAACAAAGTATATTGTCTCTTCTATAGGTAGTATAATAAGATTACGATAAGCCTTAGACGACTATGTAATAATAATTATTGTTTTTTAAATTTGTCCGAAATATTAACAAATAACAACTCATATTTTGATTTAAATGTCAGTCCTAAACTAAGGCAGTTGAGTCGTAAGAGTAACGCGTTTATTCTTAATCTATAGGTGAGTCAGTTCCCTATCTGATATTAGAGCGCATCACAAAGATACGTTGTGAGATTTGACAATCCATATGATTTATTAATTCAATTAATATAAGTTGAAAATAAAATTGAATATAACAATGCCTTACTTTATTTGCAATGATAGCTAGTAAAATTTTATAGTACTTTTGACTTTTCAATTTGTCCATACAATTCACCACCAAACTTATTTCTTTCTAAGAAGGCTGCTCATAGCAAGTTTTTGGACCAGGTGGATGAACTATTCGTATCCATACATAAATGTGACAAGAAGAATTTATCATTTTGATCTTTTATTTAATCTTTTGATCTTTTATTTAATAAATATTTAAAAATAAAACAGGATATAAATCTTCACACTAATATATTTCGGCTACATGTACCTGTATTTATGAAGTTTTGTTATTTTGAGTGAATTTTGTTTTAATCTAAGGGAGCTGAGAACTTGTTTGCAAGAGATGTTACTGCAACTCCATAACTGTATATAAAAATCCTTTCTTTGTCTTGTATTGATTTGTCACACAAAACACTCAACTACTAGTAGTTGATTGTCTAGACATAACTGTCCCTCAGTTTTCTCATCCTCATCCAGTATATTACAGCGACCTTTGCAAGTACTCAATCTGTCACGGGAGCATTTGGCAAGACGAAGACTTCGTAGTAAGAAAATTCAATGAGCTTGAAATTCAAAAATAATTAAAATAACATACACGANAGCATGTACGGAACACTTTCCACGCAAGCTGATCACACTTGTCGGGCTTTTTCATTAAATTACTCTCGTAATGAATAAATGTATTACACGGGGATTCCTTTCTCACTTTTTGCCCTTATTTTATTATGAACCGTAGAAAAGTGTCTTATGCTTCGGGTTATTTTTGTATAGGGTGTAATAAATTTTATTTAACGTCCCCTTTTCTGGATAACTTCTAAATGTAAATGGGCCAAGCCCGAGACTGTCATCGGCCTCTAAATCGCATAATGAACAGGATAGAGATCTGAATTTATTAAATTTTCAGCGACTTGAGTTAATTGAAATATTTTTCGTGGTTGAGTTTGACAATGGACAAGTTATCCAGAAATGGGGTAATTGTTCAATAAATTGTTTCATTGCAAAATCATTTATTAAAAAAAAACATTCTGATGGCAGACAAAATAGCAACTTATCCTTTTTATATGGCGTATCGCAAGCTGCGGCTTAGTGACATAATTAGTAGGAAACAATTACCTGCATCCTCCAGGTCGGAAGGCAACAGTCCACATCAATGAACCACCGACGGTACCGAAGGTAAGGGTTCCGGGTTCGATCTCCGGGCAATACAAACATTTGTTTGCATGAACATGTTGTTCGTAATGGTTTGGGTGTTTTCTATGTATAATATGTATGTATTTACAACAAAAATAAGTATGTTCATTCGTTGTTTAGTACCCTTAATACAGGCTTCACGCTTAACTGGGGGGCAAGATGACGATGAATGTCGGTAGATATTTATTTATTTGATTAAAATAACCTAACAATATCTCGCCATTGAAGAATACTTTTACAATGGCGATTTCATAAAATTTCTTTTAGGATACCAATTAATAATAGTGTTGGTTGCTCAATAGTGTGGACTATTGCCTTCCAATCGGGAGGGCGCAGATTCAAGTTCCGCCACCTACCAATGTGTTTTCGAAATTAAATGTATGTTAACCGATGCACTTGCGGTGAAAGAAAACATCGTCAGGAAACCTGCGCACGCCTGCAAAGAGATACAAAGGTTGTGCGTGAAGTCAGCCAATCCGCACTGGGCCCGCGTGGACGACTAAGATATATCCGCGTACGTGTAGGCTCGTGCCGGAAGTTTTATTAGCTGGTGATGATAATCATTTAATGATTGCATAATTGCGTTCAGTAGACTATCGTGAATATTTATCCAACTGTCGCCTTTGTCAGCAATTAGGTGGGTGACCAAAGATTATCTAGAGTCCATCCGTGTTTTGGAAGAAAGAAGTTCATAAATTTTAGAAAAAATAAGTTATATAAATGCTTCAAGATATTGCAAAATTGTTCTATTTTTTAAGTAATGGATATAAAAAGTGCATTATGATTTAAGAATAAGTAATTTTTACATATTTTGTATCAGAATCACATTTATATGTTCTTTAAGTATTTTACTATTGTATTATTGAACTACCTTTGTTGGTTAGTTAATTAAGTAACCATAAATAAAGATAGCCATGGGGAGATTAGGCCGTACGTAACTGTGCCCTCTTAAATACCGAATTTACTTTCTTTTCGGATAATCAGGTGATTTAACCTGCAGTGCCCTAATCAAAAACACAAAGCGAGTTCCACAATGCGGCCCCTGCAATCCCGTCCCCATCAATTCGAAACCCTGCACTGGACGACATTGCCTGATGATGTTGATGATGATATAATTATAACTATTGATGTTATTTGTTCCAGTATCGACAGTGGATGTGGATGCCGTCCTGGGACGAACTGCTTCACTGCCGTGTGACGTCACTCCTGACACGAACGAGGATCGCGTTTACATGGTGTTGTGGTTTAGGAAAAGCGGTGGAAAACCTATATATAGGTAAGTTACAATCTATGGTATAAATAAATAACTATAGTATGATAGGCTTATGTAAATAATTATTATAGGCAATTGTTTATACCACAAACAAATAATATGTGAATTTATATCGGTCCTCATCACCTTATGCAGGTACAAATATCTACCGCAATACTCCAGAATCTTCTTATCAGCCACATACATGCATTCAAACTGAAACTCGTAAAATGTTTCATTCAAATAAATCAATTGAATCGTCAACGAAGAAGTCATCTTTTGTTTTGCTTAGGGTTTTTACCTACCGTAAAGAAGCCGGCAAGAACCTCGTGTTGGTACTCTTTTCAAAAGTTCATGGAAAACACGTAACACATTTTGTATTTTCCTTTAAAAACTTTAACTATCTCAGGCGACATTTTAAAATGGCAAATGCGTATTTAATTATCAGTTTAAGTCTTACCTAATGAACCGTACGGCGTAAACGGCTCAGTCGAAGCCGAGCCGATCCAATTAACGGTAGACGTTCAGTGTACAACGAAACACACTTAAGACGTCACGAGACCTCGTTAAGGAAATCACACTTGACGATTTGGTCGCCAAGGTTTTCAATGTCCCCTCTGGAGAGGACTTTAATCAGCAACGTGGGGCTAGCAGTCGAGATGCTTGTTCCATAACTGGTAGTCTTTTTTCATTAAGAAACACTTACAAATATGGTGCATTGAATTTTTTGAATACAAGTTCCACCTAGATGTACACTGAGTAAATTAAACTTTTGAATGTTACCTTTGTATATTTGCAGAACGACAATGTAACCTTTTGTAAAATCCATTTGAAATATAGCTAGTTGACCAGTAAAAATCACGTTATCATCGTTATTCATTAGAGAATAAGTATATAGTCAACTTTGTGTAAAGTTTTTTACTTCAAATAGGAGATCTTAAATATTTACACCATTTGTATCTCGAGCACACTAAAAGTACGACTAATTGTATCGGTACACATGTGTGAGGTTGAAGTTCCCGTGCAGATAATATATGGTCTCCCTTAGTCAATTAAAAATAACCTTCAAATTGTCATTCCCTAGTCTATTCAGACATTAGGTTCACACTTATAGGCTAATGCAATAATACTCCCTCCATCAGGCATCGGGTTGATAGCAACGCGGGCACCGATTATGCGGGATTGCAATTATAAGTGCCTCAGAGGCAATAACGGGGCAACGTTCCGGCGGATAACGTCGTCGTAAAGGCGTGCTTAAATTGTTAAATTCACCTTAGAACAGCGGGGTGTACAATCAAAATCATCTTTTGCGAAGCTTCTGGTTGTATAAATTAAGATGGAAGTCGCTAAGCTGGGCATTGGACCGGAAATTGAAAAACTTCTGGTTACGTTTTTAATTCTAGATTCTTTTTTGGGAGGTAAATGAATTCCTGCGATGTCACTTAGCTGTACTAACGCAATTTAAATAATTAAATTGGTGAGGATATTGATTCGAAGGCTGAACCGACCCGACCTGTTTGGTGTATGTGATCGATCACTTCTTGGAATAATTGGTTATTTGTTACTTAGTCAATCCATATATTACTTCTTATTATTCTTTTTTTTAATTATGTATTCCGCACCTCCCAAATAAAATTAATCCGGAAATTTGGTCTGTTCAAGAAGTCTCTCGAAAATCAAGCAAACAAACTATGTATAAGTAAACAAACTTTGTTTAATTCAGCTTAAATTTAGCAGCAATTATACACCTTGTTACTACTTAAGTGTAACATTAGTATAGTTTCGCTTCGTAACCTTTAGTTGAGTTCGTATTTGAAGTTATTCTTATTTGACTTCGATTTTTGTACAGCAGACGGATGTCAAAATAAACATATTTTGTGAATTTCCTTGTAGTTCCTAAGATCCACGGTATTGACCTCAGATCACAAGCCTTGACTATTTTAGTACTGAAAAGGAAACTAATTTTCGTGTTGAACAATCGAATCTGCTCACGAGTTACTTTGCAGTTAAAATTATATCGTGTTGCTATCAGATAGGTCTTATAGCTTTTGGACCTATCACCTATCAGACTATAACTTTTCATTAGGATGTTGTACTTATGCTAAATACGGTTTCTATTGATACCCCTTAAATTTCGTAAAGTGACCCTTCTTTAATTACAAGTAACTAGAAAGGTTTTTAAGTATTAAAAAATAAATACGAGTATCTACAGAAAATCACACAGAACCAATTTCAATTCAACGATGGAGCTTATTTTATAGGTACAAAATTTAAATATTCTTTAAGCTATTTTGTAAACACATACATATTATACACAGAAACACTTATACAAGCAGACATGTCCACACACACAAATGTTTGGCGTCGTAGCAAACATCTCAATAATTACACCGAATGTGTCGTAGAATCTATATCAAAACTTATTTATACACAAATACTTATATCCAATATTCTATTCAAAATATACACCAGTTCATAATTTTCAATCTCTGGCCACACAATAGCGCTATCTACTTAAATTCTATGAACGCGCTACCAAAATTTACACGGCGCTGTATGACTGAAATGAAGATTGCAAAGCACAGTAATGTTCAGAATAATGCACGAGTTTTGTTTATGTTACGGTGCTTTGTGACGATTTGCATTTCTGCGGATGAAGTGCGACGCCATCTTGTGGATTATTAACGTTTACCGATTCTTCTTGGTTAATCCAATTCCACACTACAGATTCAAATTCAATTTAAGTAAGAGTAGGTAGTAGTATTATGTAAAGATATGTTTAGAGAATGTTAATAAAAAAGAATTAAATATAACGTCTATGGAGTTAATAATTAATTATTACTATTTCATACCAGTATCTATGGTTTTTTCTTTCGTATATCGTTAATGTTTTTACGAGATTTCAAACATTGCGTTTTAAAATTATTTTCAAATTTTAATTACCCGAAACGTCAGTAGTAAAAATTATTAAACAATTTAAAATTATTTGATATTATGCAGCCTAATGCGTAAAATTCAATTCAGTGTTGTGTTGTTAAGAAACTAACATGCTTATCTAAGTATATATTTATATAGCAACAACCTCTAGAGCAGGAATTAACCTAATATCCATATATTAGGTTTAATTCACATCGTTGACCCCGATTGACATCATCCACGGAGAAATGTCAGTACTTTTTCCAGCTATCCTGAGTGAGCTGAGTAGTCTGAAGCGAAATGTCAGTAAGAGGCCTGACGGTATGACTTTGATTCCGTAGAAGATGGAACGACACCTAGTATGAAATGCAATGTGTCTTAGTACTGGTGGCCCCGTCTCGTCTTCCACAAACCAAGTCGATAGCAGATGAAGCTATAAAACAGGCACAAATATACGGAAAGATAGTTTCTACATATTTTCAGACTCTAGTAGATCTTCGCGCTTAGGGGCAAGTTAGTATACAAATGAAATGACTGTACAGCGTCTCTTGTAAGAGTTGAAGCACTCTTGGTCAAAATATTAAATTGCTCAGCATGGAATGCAGCAAGCCTTGGGAGTTACCTCGTTGATTTGTCATAATATATTTTATTCATATGTTTCAGTTTTTTGTTATTTTTCTTTAGTTGACAGCCTACTGTTAGACACAGGCGAATTCTGCAACTATTGGTCTCTTACGAAACTTCATTGATGTGTTTGTCGACTTGTTTATTATCTAGAATAAAATCAAATGATTTCAACTGATTGTTAAAATACTACTGTGTTCATATGTAATGCATAATAATTCGCCTACAGTTTCGACGTCCGCGGAAGGTCCTTCAACAAAGCTTTACCAATGGTCAGAGCCTGGAGCGTTTGGACTCGAGCATACTTCGCGACAGTGGCAAGACCTGCAGCTTTGACTCTCAGCTCAGTACAGTTGGATGACGAGGGCGTCTACCGCTGCAGAGTCGACTTCAAGAACTCACCTACGAGGAACTTTCAAATACGACTAACTGTTATAGGTAAATACACAATATCTAAAGTAGCTGAATTTTTATAATTTAATTATCAAATTTTTAAATTTTCCTTCCGAGGTTTTATGCTTACATTTGCCATTACAGTATCGAATTGCTAAAATAATCATAGCATGTAAATAAAAATTGAGTCAATATAATTTTATTATATCAAAATAGTGCAACTAATTACGTAATAAGGTTAGAACTCAGATATTTTTAATTATACAATTCTGAAGAAGCTTATTTTGATATATTTTTTTAACACTGACGACAACGTTTAGCATTAAACAAACACTCTTTTGAAAGTGCACAATGTTCTCATAAAATTCTTGCCTTAGATTCCGATCAAAGTCAGGAACACTACGCCACAGAGGAGGCTTGTATTCAAAGCCAACATTATCAGCTTAATAAACTTGTGTCGGAAGTCATATAACCTGGTTCAAAGCGAATAAACATTAAACTCGGTGTGCATAGTGTAGACGCTAAAGTGCCGGCTTGGCAAACCAGTTTTGACCCGTCGTGCTTGAAACTTGTCAGTTCGCTTAGAAAGGAGTGCAGTAGACAAATTAAAAGTAAAGCTTCGTTAATTTCGCATTTCGTTGCCTCACTTTGTTGTTTGGCTGCAAAACGATAAACAAAATTAGCGAGCAAACAATTCGTTTTTATCTAGCTGCCAGTTTGAAAATTCCTTTGCTTTTGTTCGCTTTGTAAAAATGCATTCAATTTTTACTTATTGGAGCTAGATTTTTATCGATAGATTTCTAGGAACGTAAACCTTGTGGTCAAAAACTAATAGAATCATAGAATATATCAATACTCAAACATTGCTTCTGTGTGGCTTAGTAAACACAAAACATCATCAGACTGTGAGACGATTTTAGACCTAAATTAATAACCAAATCAAGATTCCATTAATTCTTTACTTGTATAAAAACACTGGCATGATCGATAAGACAAATAACACCGGACATAATAGCAAAGTTCCATCTTAAAAGAAAATTTTATGAGGCGACGACAGCGAATCAATTTAGTCATTACGGATGAAAGCTCGGTAGCCGCGGCGAGTTACGGCATCCTACAGACATTTTAATTATGAACTGTCGGGGATCCAGCTCACCCTGCCCTGATAAAAACGATGTCCCAACGATGACACAGATAAAATCTGCACGAGACAGGTTAAATTTAAAGGGAAATTAGATTTGAATTCAAATCGTCTGAACGCTATCAGTTGCGGTAATTTCATTTGTTTGCCTGATAAAATTTATTGGACAGCCATTTTGAACTTGTGAAAGGATAATCTTTTGTTCTCTAACGGTAAATGAAGGTCGGTGGAAGTAAATTTTATTTCGTGAAAATGATATAAAACTCTTTTTTAATGCTTCATAAAATACATACTTAATCATTTGAAGGTGATAATTACTTAAAGTGCAATTTGTTTTATTTACTAGTATGAAACTTTACAATCTATACACAATTTAGCATATGGATAGTAACGTGCTAGCGGTTCCAGAAACTAAATATTCAAAGTAACCATTTGTGCTGTAGTTACTGTAAGACCAATTAACAAAGGAGAAACTAAATAAAACGACATACAAATGGGCCTGTCTAGACTCCAATGCCAGTACTTCAATCATTTCCACGACACATATAATTAATATCCATACGACATAATACTAAAGACGTGATTCTTGTAAATGGGTAGCTTTAAGAAACATTTTCAACCTTACAAATAATAATATTTGTAAGGTTGAAAATGTTTTCGTATATAAATACGAGTATAATAACATTGAAGCATGTTATATTAACAATGTAGACACTGAAATATCAGCTTATCTTTATATCACCATCATCGGCTTATACGATCCGGTGTGTATACGAAAGTGAATACTGAACTCATATTCATATTAAATTATTTAAGACAAGAAGTCTTACTGATAATTATTTAAAATTTTGTCTTGTCCGGTTAAAAAATATATCTCGCCTGAAATAAACTATTTTACAGGAACAGTATATGTTTATATAGGTTTATTGTAATTAATTGTTTATATCTGGGAAAATGTACTTAAAATTCACCTTATTTAAAACATATAAAAATTACTCCTACTTATTCCGAACGGGTGTAGAGTCACAAAAAATATGATAATAGTAACAATTGACGATTCAAGAGTATCTGTAACAGATTTATTTGAATAAAGATTTTTTCTTTCTTTCTTTCTACTCTATTTGTTTTACAGCTGTACTAAAATAAAGCAATGCCTCACTTTTTGTCTTTATATATTTGCAACAGCAGAAAATTTTAAAGTTTTGTTACCTTGCCAAAGCGAGAATCTCTTTAAAAAATATTGTTTCGTATTTCTTTTGAAATCTATAATTAAGTTGTAAATCCGGCAAAATATCTCTGTCTAGAAAAGCAACATTATACAACATTAGTCGACGTAAAGTTAAGCTCGCTCGGCGTAAAGCTAACCAACATGGACAACAAAGCTTATTATGAAAATAAAATACAGTCAATGATAAGGGTTTTGACAGACGTGGTCGTTCAATAATTAATGTCATGGTAAGAATGCACTCCACATAAAGTGCCAGATCGCTCTGAGCTGCAATGTTTGCGACTGAACTTCAGTATGTACGACTACATGTTATTATATAAACACAATGCAAACGAGACCAGAACAGCCTGGTTTCTTTGCGGAACGCTCTCTTTGCGAGGCGCTCATGGTAAATTACACCGCACATGAGCCTAATGGATTCCAATGGAGTTGCATATATGTAGGCATGTTTTAAAACGCTTTGTTCTTTAAAAAGGATTTTTTCTCATCGCATCTCCTTTGCTTTCGTCGCCTTGAATAGGGTAATTCCTTTGAATAACTCGCGGTAGTTTGCTCCGCAGTGAGCCTTATTTTATTTTATGCTTTTCGTTTATAATTATTTGCCTCAGAATTGAAGCACTATTCTGAGTTTTTAAAGCAATTTCTGAATACCATAACTAGTTATGTCCCAGTTTTCTTTTAAGGCAAACTGTTTGGTAAATATGATTTTCTTGGATTCTGATATTGTTTAGTAACCGAGAGAATTAATATAATAAAATTAAACTAATTCAATATTTTCATGTTTAACCGTCTGCAGTCAATGTTGGATTTTGGTTGCTGTTCTTATAGAAACATCAAAAATTAATTCTCTGTAGCTGCATAATGCGTTAATTATGTATGCAATTTGCCAAAATTTTGTCACTCAAGATTACAGACAATTACAGAAATCTGAAATGCATTATTTGAATCCTATTACCTGGGAAAGTTAAAATATCTGGCACTTTCTACTTAGAAGATACAGTGTCGAGACTCTTACCTAAAATGCCAAACCCATTGTCATTTCAAATAGCTGGTCCTAGCAATGTTTACGTTATATGTGATCCATATTGATGACTTGCTGATTCTTGGTTTGTCTACATTGATTTAAGTCCCAATGTAGGTACGTTAGGCCTGGAGTTGTGTCAAATATTTTCTTGAGAAATTGAAATAATTATAAAAACAAAGTCCAATAATTTTTAAAATGGTACACATCCTACTATCAACCTACCCATTACGCGAGTCCAATGTCTATTTGTTATCGTCAACGTAGATAATAGCCTTAAATACGTAGATGGTATGACGTGTATTCCAAAACACGAAGTATCGTGAGATGCTTTTATTCGGTCACCCATCTGCAAACAACCATAGTGATGGTAGATTGCATTATCAAACGAACGTGCAAGCTACTATGCCATTCATTCCGCTAGTCATTGACAATATAGTGAGTTAATACTTTTTGTTTTAGTACACACATCAAATGTTACTGTACGACAAATCTGGCGCTGACGTGTCTGGCATAGTCGGACCATTGGAAGAAGGAGCAGCCTTGGTGCTTGTCTGTGAAGTTCGAGGGGGTAAGATGATTCTTTTTGTAACGTTATACTGTTTAAAATTATTATTAATTATTTATTTTGTTTTGGCAAAATATTTTAGCATATGTATTGTACATATGGTAAAATATTTTTTTATCGTTTTTATCACAGATCAAATAAATATACTAAAGATTTTATATATTGGTTGATTTGTGACTGTTCTATCTTTTATTTCTTTTTATTAATCTTACGGGTATCTCTAACGGGAAGTTTGAACCGGAGTTTCCTTAACTCTCTCAAAGATTTTTATCCAAGTATTAAAAACTGATTTTTTGATGAACAGAAACCAAAACACTTACGTCAGTTTAATCAACTATTAACTGATATCAGGGTTGAAATGTTGATAAAAAAGTAACCTTGTATAAGGTCATTTGCGTGGGCATATCTGACTAATATGTTTCTCCCAAATTATAGCTAATATGACATTCGCTATAATTTTCATATGAGTACGATGATAAAGGCATTGAAATTTACTGAAATTGTGACTAAGCATTGTTACGTCACAAATTAGCAACGATTACAACACGAGCACAATATAAAATAGACTGTGACTGTATAACTGCGGCGGTTAGGTTAACAGCTTTACAGAGTCTAGAAGTAACTGATTTTCAGGAAAATATGCTTACTGCTTAGGTACAATTCGCAGTAGGCACTGCCTGAATCATTTGCGTAACTATTGTTCTATTTCAAATAAACATTTTATCAATAGACTCCCTTATTTAATCCATAATTTTATGTAACTTCAGCAATGTCAAATAAAGGCACAGTTGAGTATTTTTTTTATATTTGTAACGTTGAAACCAAGAAAAATGTATTTTATTTATGTTTGAACAATATTATTTGAATTCAATCTGGCATTTTGCAAAGGCTTCGACTACCATTGAATGGTATTTGATACCTTTTGTGCGCAGCTCGGGTCATTGCTCAAAAAGTTTTATTGCAATTGCCCGCTAGTGTTCATAATATTCTATATCTTGTATCGGGTTACGCTGGTTTTTGATTTTCTGCAATATAAGTATAGGTTTCATTTGTTTCACATTGTTCGTGTAATATGACGAAAACACTTCACTAGTTAGTCTTGCTTCATTATTCTATACTCGAATCAAAGGATGGAAGTTATTAACAATCACCAACATTTTAAGGGAGATACGTTGCGGCCTACTCTTCTCATAGCCACGTAGATGGAATGCCTGTGTTTTGCAGAGAGACGTTGAGACTGGTTGACTTGGTTGGTTGGTTGGTATGAGTTTATGATTCGAAAATATTTTGTTTTATGTGATAAATTTAATTTGGATTAAACCCCTCGGCTATTTGGCCAGAATTTAATACCCGCAAATAAATATTTCAAAAAGAAGATAGGAAATATACTTTTTTACCAAACGTTCGAGCGGTTTAAAAAATAAGACTGCACGGAAATAAATTGGAAATATTAATCCCAATGTTAGCTTGTTAGTGTGATCGATAGACAAAATGAATTATCATCAATCTAAAAATTGACAGCTGAATCAATACTAATTTGACTTATTGCTGTGATTCCTAATAGAAAACGTTCTTCACTGCACTGCCATCTCAACTCAATATCATGATTTATACATTTTTTACTTTCTTTCTTTAATTTTGAATATCTTATCGCACAACACTTTATCTATGTATATATATAATACATCACATCAAACCCTTCAGTCGTGAACAAACCGTTCGTATTGCAATCGAAACGTGACGTCACCGCGCACAATTCAGTTCAATTTTTCTATTGCTTGATTTCTTTTATGGAAACATTGGAAGAGATATTCCATCCGAGTGGGTTCATTGAAAAGTCCGCAGTATGGGCGGTCTGGCGTGGAGCCAGGGCCGGATTATCTTTGCCTGTGTGCTCAACGATTGTGATGATGCAGCGGGGTGGACGGGTGGAGTTCAGCCTTTGGGTTTATCAGACCCATATTTAATTATGTGGCGGGCGCGCATCAAACGATGGTAACCTACTGCAAGATTTTTCACACGGGAATCTTGTTTTGTTAGTTTTTGATCATTGCAAGATTCTTCTGCGTGAAACTATCAATAAATATTATAATAAACTCAGATACATTATATACATTATACGGATTTAATATAAGAGAGCGTTATTTTTAAGTGTATGATTAGTATTCTATTTTATGTGAGGTGGTTTCACTTTGGTAAAGCCGGCCTGTTCGAGCCGAATTATAGCGCCCCCATATAATTCGATATCTTACTTTGGGCACTAATGTAGCTTTGTTTCGTATATTAATTGTACTTATCGTACCCATCTTTTGATTTCTAAGCCTAACTAAATGAAGGTTAACCCACATGAACTGACCGACCCATACAAGGGTATTCGAGATATAAATAATATTAGCTAGCTATCTATTCTAAGTCGTTATTTGAATTATTCCTTAATTGTTGATTTAATTTATGAAACTAAACTTTATAACCGTAAATTATAGACACAAAAGACGCCATTTTATTGACAAAAGTGATCTGAGCTAAATATGATGATGCATGTTAGCTTAGCACATAATGCTATAGTGGTATCATAATTTTGATACAGCTCAACGCGGACTTATAACAAGAAAAAAATTAACTCAAATAAATGCACCATATTTATTCACGCAACAATATCAAAGTTAAACCTAATTTTGCCAAGTCATCTCTAGCTCCATTTACTTCTCAGTTCTTGAATAGCCCTTGCACAAGGGATAAGTCCACGATATTTCGTTTAAAAAATAAAACTGCGGTCACATCTCTGAGTATCTCTGACGTTACTTTCTTATTTTGTCTGAACAGTATATTCAATTAGCTTTATTTTATTTGCACTGAGAACAGAGTGAGTTAATTAGAGTGTGTTTTCGTTAATAATTTCAGTGGGTTTGCTAGGATAATTAATGCATGAAAGTTGATTAGTTAGAGATTTTATTCCAAAATATAATATACGTAATTATTATGAAAGACCTTTGTTAGGTTAGTAAGAATATTATTATACATGATGATTTGACTGTCTCAGAATATATATTTTATTTAATTGTTATTTTTTTTATTTAACTTTGTGATTGTACATTGCAAATATCTTGTATTTTAACATATTTTCGTTATCAAGTATAGTGGATTTTTAACCAATAGATCGGGTCGTAATATTGTTTTGATCTTAACATTAATTGTTAAAGGCCGTAAAAATAACAAGAAATTCCGAGAACATGTTAATCAGTTTTGATATGAACACATATTTCCTACATAATATTGGGAAAACTTTTCTCATTCATAAAATAATTTATCTGAGTGTATACTAGATCTTAGTAATGTTTGTTTTTCCACACAGGTCGACCTGAGCCCGTGGTGTCATGGTTAGTCGATGGCACACCACACCTCAACACATCGGAGTAAAACTGACACGCCACGTGGTGGTGAACCGACTGGGAGCTTCAGCATTTGAGAAGAGGAAGACCTTAACACCACTTTCAAATGCAGAGCTGCCAATACCGTTTTAGTTCCGCCACTGGAAAAAGTGGTCAGGCTTGAAATGAATCGTGAGTTTTTGATTATTGTTTATTTTTCCATTAAATAGTTTTACAAATTATAATAGCTATGCACTAGGCAGCCTGGAATTGCAGTATTGTTATAACTAAGAGATTAGAACGTTATGTGTAGGAAGATTTAATTGTATCTGGTGTTAGTGAAAAAAGAAACCATTAAAGAAAAATAATATCGAATAATCAATGTGAGTGAGAAAATTGCGACGTACATGCGTACGAGTACTTACTCATTACACACACTTTTATGGTGTTTGTGAGTGCGTAAATAATATGAAGGGAACAGTTTTAAGAAGTTTTTACAGTATATATAATGATTAAGTTTCAATAGAAACATTTTAATTTAGCTCCCAATTGAACACACTTATGTAAAAATGCTTTTGACCAATCGGCATAATATGCGCCGCACTTTTTACGGGATTTTTTCATCTTATGCTGCGGTTATTTTTGGTCCAGTTGCCGTATCTTCTTGTGATGGTATAATAAATAAAATAAAATAATAAATATCCACTAACTCACACAGCCATCTAGCCCCAAGTAGCGTAAACTGTATTTTGGGTACAAACAACGGATAAATATACTTTTATATTTTTTTTGTAAATACATACATATTATACATAGAAAACAACCAGACCATTACAAACAGACATGTTCATGCACACAAATGTTTGTACTCCCCGGGGATTGAACCCGGAACCCCTTGGTGTTGCAGCCGACCTCTCAACCGCAATACCAAATGGGTCGTCAAATGGTATTGGTCGATCGACGTATTATGTCAGTTAACCGCACTTGCAAAATGGAGCTTAGTTTGAATAATGTTCACAATCATACTTTTAGTGAATCATTTCTTATCTATGTTTATAAGAGTTTATCATTTCAACTTTTAAAATTATTGCTGATTTTCTTGTCTGATATGAAATATTTTGAAGCTTTAGACAAAGGTCTTTTACGTGATTCCTTGAATGGTTAGCTTTGTTTTGTACAAATATATCTCGTACCTATGCAGTTATTTCGTCTCAATAGAGGTGTATATTTTCTCTTGCTTTCCATAAACCAGTTTATAAATCGTTTGAAATTGATAGGCTCAACGAAGTGACAACAACCCGCAGTTTTTAATCTACGCCTGTAGTTTTGGCTACTAACTTAAACATAAACTAGAAAATTTTCGAATCATCAGCCCTCGGGTGGAGAGGCATCAAAATATTCGAAAACAGCCAAATCGAAACTTCAATTTTTTAAGCGAGAGGTCCACTTGTATTCTGGCGTTAGCAATCCAGTTTAAAATTTAAAAAGTGAGTGTCGCCGTAGGGCTAATCCCTGAGCGAAAACTCGATTCAACCTCGATAGAAGTGGGAGGGGAAATTGAGATACGCTGCAAAGGTATTTCCATTTAATATTCAATTGAAATCACGCGTAGTATTATTTGTCATTTGTGTGGTGGGCATCTTCACAGATATATACATAGCAATTTTCCGTATACACTGCTTATTAAATATTTATATATTTTTATGAGGGCAGTTAATTTAAAAAGCACATTCAAGCTGCAGCGCTTGAGGTTCTGGATTTAAATCTTAAATGTGGTAGATAACATCTTTCGATATATACATTTATGACTGTAACATAACAATGCGACTTCATTTGAGCGAGTTTGGTGAACATACTTGTGATTAAAATGCCTTGCATCACGTTACTATATCATGAACAATAATAAGTATATTTAATTTAGTCAAAAAATGTCGACTCAAAGTTTATGGTATAGATAATTAAATAACATCTTTTTAAATAACATTTTTCATAATCGTAAGCTAATCCACATTTTGATTTCTATATTAAATTAACACAGCCTTAGTATCAGTCTCAATACGTACATTTTAAACTCTTACAAATTAACCTTGACAGTTATAATTTAATACAGTACTCAATTGCAAAAAATGTAACTCAAAGTTAATCTACTTGAGCCATTAAGTCCAATTTCACAAAAGTTCGCTCTCAAAGAATTTTCGGATAGCTCACCACCTGCAATAAAATCGTTTCAAGCTAATTAAATAAACGTTTGGAGCTCAACTTGACACAGACTTCGAAATAAATTAATCTTTCTTTAGGTATGGCGAGAAAAATATCAGCTTTATTTATATTTATTTCTGATTTAGAATTTCAGTTATCGCTTCTAACCTGGATTTAGTTCAAGATTTAAAATGTGATTGCTTAATTAAACTAACATTCTGTGATTTTTAATACTTAAACCTATCACGGGCATAGGGGTTTCTCAAAATTTTGCTTTTGAACTTGAAGGTTTAAATTATGGTGGGAATCTCTCTACCTGGAAATGCGTTAAGAGACTAGTATACAAATAACGAAGTGAAAATGTAAACTATACTAAAGCAAGTGTACCTATATTTACAAATATATAACTTGTGAGCAATTTTGCATGTGCTTCATAAATAAAAATACATGAACATGAAAGTCAATAAAAGTGTAAGTGACTTCTTTGCTATATATCTTAAAGTCTTTGTGTTAAAAAAGTAATGGCGACTGTCTTTGTCCTTCAAATGCTAATAATTTATGCTTGGCTGATTTTTAGAGGCTTAATGTATATCTGGCTAGACTTTGAAAAAAGATACCTTAGACTGTAATTAAGGGGTTTCGTAAAGTACTCTATAGGTGCTTTATACAAATTACTTGAGTTTCTTTAAGAGAGTGTGGTTGTTGTAGATTTTAAGATGAAATATGTAGTATATTTTTTTAATTTCAACTGTATTATAGTTTTAGTTTGCTTTTTGGAAATAAGAAAGAAGCTTATCGCTTTTTATATAGTAGCATTGTGCAGTACTAAATTAGGCATTTAAAACAAATATAAGACTTTTTCATAAGGAGTTTTCCTTACGAAAAAGTCTTGCCCAGATGTAAAAATTAGGACCTAATAGTAGCAGTATGTTTTGTTTACAAAATCGAGACTAAGCCAAAAGTACACCTCTTCGCAGTGTATCTGAGGGGATATTGTACTGTTACCCAAAATCCGGGCCAATGGTGATTTGTTCAGTGTTAATGACTAACATTCTAACATAGTGAATGAAATCAAGGACAGTTCATCCTACCGGAGTACGTAGGAACTTTATTTTTCTATAGTTATTTCCATTTTTGTAAGAGCGTCGGTGGCTCTGTGGTGTGGACTGTCGCCTTGCTACCAAAGGGCTGAGGTTCAAATCCCGACACGTATCAATGTATTTTCGAATTTTCGAAAATATATGTACGTTATCCGACACTCTTACGGTGAAGGAAAACATCGTGAGGAAACCTTCATGCACGCCTGCGAAGAGATTCGAAGGTTGTGTGTGAAGTCGTCCAATCCGCACTGGGCCCGCGTGGACGACTAAGGCCTAATCACCCTATACAGGTAGGCTCGTGCCCCTCGGTGGGGACGTTTAATGAGCTGATGACGATTTCCATTTTTGAACATTAATATGACTAGTAAAGTCAGTTTTCCAGTAAAACATAAGTCCAGCAGAGGACTACGAGAAATTGAAGCAAGGGAGAGTCAACCGAGTTAAAACTATATTAAAAAAGGACCATACCCGCATGTATGTATTGGCCTTAGACGTTGACGCGAGCTCAGTGTGGATTCGCTAACTTAACGCACTACCCTTGAATCTCTTCATAGGCGTAGGTTTCCTTACGATAGTTTCACTGTAAGAGTGTTGGATAAACATACATATAATTTCGAAAATTCTAAATTGGCAAGTGGTGCGCGCTGCGCCCTCCATACCAAAAGGTAGCAGTTCACATCAATAAGCCACCAACGCTCTTACTTACTTAAAAATACTTACCAAGCGACAATATAAGTTTTACGTGGATATTCGTTTGAAAAGCGTTAGATTACAGAATCGAAAATAAACATGGATTCAAACTAAATATTTGTCTAAAGAACAATGTTGTTGCTTAGTTTTATTGAATATTTTACTATTACTATCATTCTATATAATTAGAATGTTTATGAAACCAGCAATTAATTTTTAAAGCAAACAACAATTATACTTAATTTCAGACTAAAGCGTTGTTGTTTTGTTAGTAAAAGGCTTTAATTCTTAAAATCAAGAACTAAGGAGACCTTGCCATTGAAATGTAATTAAAAGTAGATTTCTTTATGCTTTTATTGAAATATTAATGAATCTCGATCGAATGTCTGGAATTTAATTGAGTACCTCTGTACGAATCAACTCTTTTGATTAGATATATTTTTTATATTGGTAATCGAGTGCTCGATGGCATAGGGACTAGTGCATTTGGCTAACGATATATCATACAAGAAAGTGATGCAATTGAGCCAAAGACGCTCTATGGATGTACGTACTTATGCAACAAAAATATATGCAATATTTCACTTTAGTCAGTCGCTTCGAGGACTATACCGTTCTAAGCCGCTTTTTGGTCTATGGCGTCAGAGATCAAAAAACGGCTTAGAAACTTAAACATCGAAGTTATTAATTAAGAAAAATAAATTTTTTTGTTTCAATAAAGCAACTTGGTAAACAAATAAAATCATTGGCTCTCAGGGCCATCTAGCCCCAATTTAAGCAACTTACTTGTAAACACACTGTATTTCTGTAAATTGATACAAGAAATTCATAACTACTCCTGAGCTAATTCCGGTACTTCTGCTTATTCAAAAAGGGATGATTCTGTTTTGATTGGTATATTTTTTCTTCACTAGTTGCACCATTGTCGGTGTCTTTACTGAACCGGCCTGTGCAGTTAGTGGCTGGTGCTTCGGCTTCTATACGGTGCGTTGCGGAAGGCAGCAGACCTTCAGCGCTGGTCACCTGGTACAAGGATAATAGGAGTTTTGACAAAGATAAGGCAAGTACCCATTTTGTTTACTATGCAGTATATAGGCTTAGTATCCAGGTACTGTTCACGCAAGCACTGGGGCTCTCCATTATGACTTTTTTATTGTGGGATGGCGGACTATGGACTCTAACCTTGTGTAATGGTTTAATGCCTGCTCGCGGATCACGAGAGTTTAATGTGCTTTCCAGAAGGGTGCATCACGTAAAAAAAAAGTTTTTTAATGTTAATCATACCATTCATATCGCTAAAAACACGATTTTTTAGCGACACCAATATTCATTACACTTATGTTTATATCTTATTTAAATATTTTAAGCATATAATAGCGGAGATTTATAATTAGGAAGGAAAATTCGACGGATTTTAATACCGTTCCAAATAGGGGTACTTCGAAGTGAAATATTATGCAAAGCCACGCCAATGTTTGGCTAATGATGGTTGTGCCTAGAACTCGTGAAAGGGTTTATTAAATTCTGAAAACTCATTTAAGTAACATTACGGATAATTCTGTGCTAATGTAATTTATGCTTAAAAAGTTTTCCGTAAAATATAATATTTCATGCAATTATTTAATTGAGTGTACGTTTTTGAGTAATCTTCACACTAATTGAAATCAATTTTGTTTATTGATATATACTTATACCTTTTTATTAATCGTTAATAATTGTTTGAAATGATTCGGCGTACTCTTATTTAAAACTGTTCACTTTAAATTCTGCATAAAAGAACATTACATTTGCGTGCGTTTTAAGTCTAAATTCAACTCAAATGTGAAGTTTCCATGTAGAAGAGTACAAACCAAAAAAGTTTTTCGTGTTCTTTCTTATCCTTATTACAATAAGGATAAGAAGAGATGGCAAAAACATTGTATGTTCTTATTAAGAACACTTCTAAAGATCCCTAGATATAAATATGAATGGTACTAAATTAATTGTTTTCCCCAGATATCAGAGCACTCAAACGAGACGTGGTCAGTTAGCACTTTAACGTTCACTCCAACACCTAACGACAATGGGGCGATAGTCAAGTGTGTCGCCTCCAACCCCTCGCTGCCGACAAAAGCCATCGATGATCAACTTCAGCTCAATGTTGTATGTGAGTATACTACGGTTAACTACTATCCACATGCTGTTGTATTGAGGCAAGATAGCGATTGCAAGAGGATACCTTTGATTTCATAATCATCAGCTCATTAAACGTCCCCACCGAGGGGCACTAGCCTACCCGTATAGGGTGATTAGGCCTTAGTCGTCCACGCGGGCCCAGTGCGGATTGGACGACTTCACACACAACCTTTGAATCTCATCGCAGGCGTGCATGAAGGTTTCCTCACGATGTTTCACCGTAAGAGCGTCGGATAACGTACATATATTTTTCGAAAATTCGAAAACACATTGGTACGTGTCGGGATTTGAACCTCAGCCCTCCCGGTAAGAAGGCGACAGTCCACACCATTGAGCCACCGACGCTCTACCTTTGATTTGACACCATATAATTGATTGCGAGAAGCTTGATTGTTTTCAAGATAGTTATAGTTCTGTATGACAAGCTTGTAAAGATGACTGTAAAAAGGTAACGAAAATTACTACTTAGGCCCGTATTCTGGAAAGAGACTCAATATTAATGTTTACTTAAATTGAGTTAGAAACGGATGGCGCTATTGATTAGAGCGCTAGCTCTTTCTAACTCTATTCAAGTAAAGATCAACGCTAGAGTCTTGTTTTAGAATACGGACATAAGTATCAAGTAAAACAGATTGTTTTAACAAAAAAAAAACATTTAAGTAAAAGTAAATGTGGGAATAACAAATTCATTCTTATATATTGTTCTCATTTCAATTTATAAAACCAGCACAATTTAAGTTAATATCTCAAGAGAGGAAATATTAAACAAATTCGCATTCATATTTATAAGAACGAAGGTGCGTGCGCCTTTAAAATCGATTAAGGTTCTAAGTTTAATATTAATTTAGCAAGAGCTTTGGTAATGGAAGCGGCTGGTGCATTATTTTCCATGTTCGTGTTCAACATAATATGTACTAAATAAAAAATATATTCTGTTCTTTGAAGTTTTCAAGTATACAATCGAAAAAGAAATAGTATGATTTTTAAGTCAGAGACAAAATTGTGTCATCGTTATTAAATACTAGTACTGTATAATATCCTACAAGAAAATACGATTTTATATAAAACAACAAAACGAAAACATTATTTTTGAATGGTGAAGACCCATAGGTGTTCACCATTCAAAAATAATGTCAATAATAATATCAATTGTCAAGCAATGGGCTGTGATAATCACCCTATACGGGTAGGCTCGTGCCCCTCGGTGGGGACGTTTGATGAGCTGATGATGATGATGATGATGATGATGGGCTGTGATAGGATTAATTCATTCTGAATTAAGATTCCATATTATGTAAAGCTTCGGAATACTTATAGTATTTAAAGAAGAATACATAAACCGCGAATACAGAGCTTTTCTCTTATATTCCGTTAATGGTTTGCCAGCTTAACCATAATGCATGTTTTTACTCTTATCGTTTCGCTAACCACTTCGGTCTGTGAAGTTTCGTACAAAGCAACAAATGTGATAGTGAAATGTCTGCAGATCCTGAAAGTATAATTACCCCTCAATCTGAAAGTATAATTATGCCATCTAGACAGCCTACTGAGGCTGTGCGTCAACCTGCACGATTTAAAGCGAATGTCTTTGAGAATCCGACTAAAATGTTTTGCCTTTCAGTTTTTAAGTGTTTAATACTATATGCTGATTGAGTAATTATGTTATTCAGACAGTCCCCTGGTAACGCTGAGTCTCGGCAGCACGCTGAACCCTCACGACATCAAGGAGGGAGATGACGTCTACTTTGAATGTTCAGTTCGCGCTAACCCAAGAGAGCATCGGATCTCTTGGTACCACAACGTAAGTAAAGGGAGCGATTTCAGGGATTGGATTTTGGTTGTAGTGAAATTGTTAGGGTCGTATAATAATAATGATGATTTATTATTTATTTTGGCAACTTAACATTCCAACTTGAAAATTGAGTAAAAGATGTTTTTTTGCTCGGTTAAGTGCAGTAATAAAGGTAAAAGGAATAAAACTAATCGTTTAAATGTCATGATCACGTTTTGGTAAATTCTAGCAGTTTTACTGTGATGACTGACCTAGGAAAAAAATTACTACAGAGTAGTTATTTTAAGCAAAAGTGAGCAAAAGATTTGCATACATTAAAATATTAATAAATCAGTTTCAGACTCATTTCTACAATAAAGCTTAAAATATAATAGATAAAGTATAATATCAATTTTCATTATTATAAATATTATCCATGATTTCACAATAATTCACTTTGATATCAGCATGATATAGAAACCGCTTTACAACAAACAATATCAATTCTGAAACTGTATAAAATGAAGAAATCAATCTAGGACAGGCCGGTGACGCAGAACATGACGTCGGGCATCATACTGAGCACGAGATCCCTGGTCCTCCAGAAGGTGACGAGGCAAGAGGCTGGTGGATACTCCTGCAGAGCGTCGAACGTTAGAGGCGAGACTTCCAGCGACATCGTCAAGTTGCGAGTTCAGTGTAAGTAGTTCAAATTCAATAATAATTATCATAGGTGTACACCAATCACAAATTTTAACAACCCATGATAGTTCACTGCTGAACTTAGAACTTAACCTATTTGGTTTTGCCTTCCTCTACTTGGTAGGTGGGTTGATGGGTATAAATATAAGAAGCGCATTGCACGTGGTAGACCTACCTCAAACGACTCTGTATTGACACCTAGTTAATAAACGGAAACGTTTTCCAAACACTGATATTTGACCAAGAAGCTGCAATAGAAGCTAACTTACAAGTACCCCCAGTTGTATTATGGTAACAGGGAAAGAGTTACACGCGCAAAATTTTATTTATAGACAAGAAAACCATTTCGATGAATATTTGAATGTTTTACGTGAAATAATATAAGAAATTATTTTATTATTACTAGCTGTGCCACGCGGTGCTTCCCGCGGCACAATGTATGCTCCCGCAATAAAACATAGTCTATTTGTTTATTGAGGGTGTCAGCTAAATTCATATTACATTTATTTCATCATCATCAGCTTATTAAACGTCTCCACCGAGGGACAAGAGCCTTCCCGTTTAGTATGAATTCACACACAACTTTAGAATCTTTTTACAGACTTGCGCAGGTTTCCTCACCGTAAGAGAACGGATAACGTACATATATTTTCGAAAAATCCTAAACATGTTGCTATCAATTGAACCTAATTTTGTATTTAAGTAAATTAGAAGGAGAAACACCTACGCAACCTCCCCTTATAAACGACAGCGTTACGTGTACGGTAAATTTTAACCAGGACATCAAATAATCAGGTATTGGTCTCAAATTATTGTTATCAAAATTTGAAAAAATTAACATCTTAAATAATGAACACTCAGAAATGGGTCAACTTTTCAGAGCCAATAGGACTGTTTTTTGACCATTGTGCTTATAATCTCAAAGTTTAATAATGGCTTCTCAGTAATTACTTTTTAAATGTGGAACAAGAGCAACTCGTAGATAGCTACAAGTAAAACTGTCGACTACGATTTTACATCGTAGCTGACTACGATGATTCTTGTGACTGATAACAATATTCGGAATAATATTTTGTTGAAGCTTTCTTTTAGTTGGGAGGTGAACTTTTGAAAGCTTTCATTCTAATGTTGATGTTCTAAACCCATTTTCGAATTAAATGTGACGACACTTAAAACATTTATTTGCTCCCGTCAAAATTAATTTAAATGAATTAATATAACAAAAGGGGTTTATATTTCCCGCAAATTAATTTATAATTGTCTTTACAAGGCGAAAGGTAGCTTTGGAAATTTACTTTGTTTCGTAAATGCGCTAAAGTTGAATTATTTTGCAACCTCAAATCGTTAACAGTCTAATTTATGATACTCTTATCATAAATATATGATTATTTAATAAGGCACGATTAAAATTACTTCAAACACTAACTTCATCAAACAACTAATTTTATAAAATAAAAATATAAGACCTAAAACATATAAGACTATATCTAATACATATACCCCTAATAGTCAGCACCCATTGATTACCAGCCACCCTAACCAAGTCAACAGTCCACGTGTTCTAAAAAATGTTATTGTAAAAAAGGTCAATTTACACCAAAATAGCTTACATACCACGTATTCATATATTTTAGCTATTTTTTGATCATAGATTAAGTGTACATAATTAGTGTATTTTCGGAACAAAAACATGCACCAAAAACAATTCTATTTGTCTTCTACGCTATAATTTGAACTAGATTTGTAAAACTAGCGTTTATATTGAAATGTTACTTGAACTATGTAATTTGATGTCAAATAAGCCCTTTATAGAAGCTAATGTACCGTTCTAAATGTTGTAATGAGTACAAACAATACAACAAAATTTCATGTTACACAAAATATATGCAATCGCAACGCAATTACGTTTCATTTACGAACGCATCACATAAAGAAAGAAAGAAAAAAACATTTATTTGACCACAAATACAAAACAAAACAATAATACGAAAATAAACCAAATAGTAAACACGTGAAAAAGAAAAGACTAAACAAAAATAAAAGACAAATGAAACAAAAATAAACACCAATAAAAAAATAAAAAAACGTTATTTGTGGTCAAATGGGCCCTGCCTCAGCTTATACTGCCGTGTGTCATTTACAGTTTCTAATGATTCATCAACTTCGCCACGGCAGCTGGTGTTCTGACAGAGCCCAAGTTACGATGCAAATCATAATATATATATATATATTACAATAATACAACTTTCATAAAAAATACACTAGAAATATAATAATAATTAAACTCTATGTCTTGCTGCTTATATAAATAATAAATAAGTATATATAAATAATAAAATATAAATAATATGAATAAATGTCAATGTCACCACATTTTTTCCGATGCTCAACAAGGCTGCACAGGTATTAATCTTAGCCTGTATTTCTGATGATTTAAAATGAAAAATAAAAAAAATACTAAACGTCAAGGAAACAAAAACTTTATTGGTTAACTTTATTTCAATACTACCTACTTGTTTTATGAAAATGAAAATTAACAACTGCCACGCCCTGCCACGTAATAGCACACATCATTAATCTTTTAAGTTATTACTCTTCTCTTCAACCTATTGCAGACCACTGCTGGACATAGGTCTCCCCCATTTTGCGTCAGACATCCCGGTCCTCCGCCTTTCTCGTCCAGCGACCTTTCGCAAATCGTCGGTCCATCGGGCCGGAGGGCGTCCTACGCTACGCTTGCCAAGACGCAGTCTCCACTCCAGAACTCGTCTGCTCCAACGAACATCGGTTCTGCGACATACGTGACCAGCCCACTGCCACTTCAACTTGCTGATCCGGCGGACTATGTCGGTAACTTTAGTTCTCTTACGGATTGAATCATTTCTAATCTTATCCCCACGAGAGACTCCAAACATAGCTCGCTCCATTGCGCTCCACTTTGAACTTATGAACCAATCCCGCAGTCAGTGTCCATGTCTCAGCTGCGTATGTTAGCACGGGTAGGGCGCATTGCTCAAAGACTTTTGTCTTTAAGCATTGCGGAATAGTTGACGTTAGGACATGACGTCGCTTACCGAATGCCGCCCAGCCCAGCTGAATCCTCCTACTAGCCTCCCTCTCGAAGTTATGCCGGCCAAGTTGGATGGTTTGGCTCAGGTAGATATACTCCTGCACAACCTCGAGACGGACGCCATCGACGCATATCGGTGAAAGAAAGAAAGAAAGAAGAAAGAAAAAAATCTTTATTCAAATAAATCTGTTACAGATACTTTTGAATCGTCAATTGTTATTATTATGATATTTTTTGTGACTCTACCACCGGTTCGGAATAAGTAGGATCTTCGAGAAGAGCCGGTTGTGGCATGACACGACTGTTGAACATGACTTTCGTCTTGTCCAAATTCATGCCAAGCCCAACTCGTCGGGAATATTCATTCAGGCTGTTCAGCATCTCCGCAAGCTCTTCCGATGACTCTGCCACGATGACGATATCATCAGCAAAACGAAGATGAGAAATATACTCTCCATTGACGTTTACGCCTCGTTCAGACCAGTCCAGGGTCTTGAAGACATCCTCCAATGCGTTTGTGAACAGTTTCGGGGATATAATATCCCCCTGTCTCACACCACGACGCAATTGGATGGGTCTTGTCCGCTAGTCTTGGATCTGAACGGTCATCCTCGCTGCGTTGGAGAGACACTTCATCACCTCGATATATCGCCAGTCGATACCGCATCGCTGCTGAGCCTTCAGAACAGCCCAGGTTTCGATGGAGTCGAAGGCTTTCTCGTAGTCCACAAATGCCATACACAGCGGCTGGTTCGGTTCGGCTGGTTCGGCAGCTTATACAGAAGACCGAAGTCTTCTGTATAAGCTGCCGAACAGTATGGGTGTGGTCCACGGTGCTGTAGTTTTTTCGAAACCCAGTCTTCTCCGGTGGTTGGAATTCGTCAAGTCTTATGTCTTATGGTTAAGTTATTACTATAAAGCTATATTTTCATAATTATTTCTATCAAATATACTTTTGAACTATTTAAATAAAGGATATTGGATATTACATCAAGTGTTCCTGGTTTGATCCCCGGGCAGTAAAAACATTTGTGTGCATGGAGATGTATAGGTGTTTTTATTAAACTCGTTATAAGTATGTACTTATCTATTCACAAAAAATGTAATTTAGTGTGTTAATCAATTGTTTAGTAATATTACAAGTTTCTCGCTAAAATTGGGGCTATATGGCGCTGTGTGTCTTACACAATCAAGACATAATGTTTATGTAACGTAAATATGTGTAATGAACCCTAATTAGTAACAACAGAATATGCTTTGGCCTATTTTATTACATCCGGATCCAGTATGTGATGGTGGCTCACCTGAGTGCCAGCCCATTTCGACCGAACATCCCATCATTCATTCACTCATTTACATAACCTCCAATAAACATCGGATACTATGACGTACCCGGGCACGATAAAATGTCACCGTACACATGAATTACAGGGCAATAAATAGCAACGTGTTTGCGGATACGTATTCAAATGATTGCGGGATCAACGTACCGAGTTCCTTCCTTGGCCAAAAGACCGCATCGTAATTGCCGAGTCGGCGCTAGTTGTAAATCATCGAAATTATTGCCTAATATTATTGCCTCGTGGGGTACATCCGCAATCTGTTGTGCCGTGGCTTCACTTTAATTCATAGAGCTTTGTTTTAGTTGGTGGCTGCGTATAAATTTCGTCGGCCAATCCCAATGATACGGCCGCTTGTTATGGGGTGGATTACTGTCATGGATGTGTGTTTGTAATTATTTAATTACTCAGAAGGCAGATTAACAAGGGTGATGTTTAGTTGATGTAACTGCTGCCTTTATGAACGTAATACGCGCTTCGGAGTATTGATAGGTCAGAAATAATGAATCTATTCCACCACTTAAAAACAAAAGAAAACAATCAGAAAATATGGACATTGTGTTTTGATCTGAAGGAATTGTTTACCAGAATATCTACGGGTTGGTGCTAGCAGTTACTCTTAAATGTTATGATGAGATATCAAATGAGACCCGTTATTTGTTGATTTTATCATGAATATAATTTAAGAATACTTGAACCCTTAAGACAAAATTTTCAAAGCTCATTAGATTTAAGCGGAAATCAATCTCGAAATTCTTCTTCTTAAATGATATGTTTCGAAGGCCCGCAAAATTTTACCAAAACATTTGTGACCTTGCTGCCTCGATCTTCTCAGCACATGCGTATTAACATATTCATGTATGTTAGCCCAAACAATCGGTACAATCAACGTCCATTATACGCGGGCGTGTAAATCAAGCAGCGTCCGGCGCAAGATATATTGTACAATACTATATTGACTCATCGCGGTGTTTCCTTCCGCGTCTGACCAACGTTTAATTACCAATGTGACTTGGAAGATGAAATAACACCAACGGCCCAAATAATTGGCCCACTGATTTATATTTATCGCTTTATGACAGCAAAACAGTTTGGAGGATACTTTAAATTTATGGGCGCCGCGCAAAGCTTGTTTATCGCCTGCCCAACAAAGGAACGATGTGTTATTAAACTTTCCCTGGCCACCGGAACTTTGTTTCTGTATTAACTTTCGAACTGTACTGAAAACTGAATTAAATTGGAGCTGCCATTAGAAAATTGCTATGCTGAAAGCGCTGGAAGCCATTGTCGCCGTATGAATAAAATTCGTTGTGTTAAAAACAATATCAACTGAATAACGATGGAAGATTATTTATTTAAGGTTAAAGTGGAGTAATTTAAAATATTAATTTAGGATATTTTATGGTTATTTTTACTAGATTAATCTCTAACAATGGACTGCAATAACTTGAAAGGAGATGTTCGGTAATGAGTCGTCTAGTTAGGTATTCACCGTAGTGCCTGAAAAAATGCCGAGTAAAAGTTAAGTACTTCTGTGTTTATAAAAGATTGCACTGTAGTTAGAAAATATACTCGGTATTTATAAGAGATCTAACAAAATAATGTCATGGGGTTATCTACAGATATTGGTCGTCTTCAACGTTGCATGTCATGGGCTCGTATGCGACTTATCATCAGGCGAGCGAACAGGTCATCACAATCTATAAATAATATTTTTGGATATTAAGATTGGCTTCAATATGGTTTTAGGGCAAAATCTGAAACCCTAATGCTCTGCGTTTTCAGAGGTGGTCATATAAAGAAAGAATGCACAACACGAAGAAAGTATAGGACTTAACACATTTTACGAGTAATATCTACAGCTGTCTTAGCTTTGAATAAATTCTTAGTTTGCTTTGATATATTCTTCGCTTAACAGGTAAAAACTATAATCATTCGAACAATAAATATATGTCGTGTTTTGTTCGATTACCGCAAAGAAGAGCTAAATGCTAGATATTTCACAGTTAAAATAATTTATACAGATGCCCCAGTCTGCGGCGATGCGTCCCCTCAAGTAGTGGGTGCGGCATTAGACGAGGCTCTACGGGTGCGTTGTTCAGTGCACGCTGATCCAGCTGATGTGAACTTCCTTTGGCAGTTCAATAACAGTGGCGAGAGCTTTAACGTTTCGCCAGCTAGATACGGTAAGTTTCTCTCATCTGTAGATGTAAAAATTGTATAGTTATTGCTATATATGATTATGTTACTTCAATCTATCGCACTCTACTGATGGACAAAATAATTTGCCCAATTTGCAAGATCGAACTTTTACAGTTCGTTTTACATTGGTGATATGTAAACTTTCGGTAACTTCAAGTTCTCTCACAAATAAAAATTTCCAGTTTTATTTAAATTTCATAGATATCAAGTATATTAGTCACCATTACCAGAAGAGTATCAGATTTTTTAAAATATGTAACAATCATGACAGATATAGGAATTCAGTAGACATAATACCCAAAACAAAATCGCAGGCGAAAAAGTTAGCAGATAATTATTTATTTTATTCTGATGTAAAACGGGAAGACCTATGTCTTGAAGGTTTATACAAAACTTTACAACGAAGTCAATAAAAAGAATCCATTAATCAAAAGTTTTTGTACATCTATGCATTTTAGTATAAATTAATTATGCATGTTGATCCCAAGTGAATAACATTTAAAAATCATAAACTCCAGTAGTTCATGATTTCTATTTCTCGTCTATAAAGTTCTCGAGCATTTCATATTACTAAGGTCCCTTTATACAGCTACTTTGAACGGGAGTATAAGCGAGCTCCGCTACACTCCAGCCAGCGAAAGGGACTACGGTGCTTTGACTTGCAGAGGTACAAACTCAGTCGGAAGACAGGATCAGCCTTGCGTCTTTCAAATTGTACCAGCCGGTAAGAAATGTTATTACAAATGTAGACTAAATTAGTTAAAAATAAATAAGTTTTAAGAATTCTTAGAGGTTGCACATATGATTTATAAGTCATACGCTTTATTGTGTTTAAGCTAAAGGACTTATAAATAATGCTATTATAATGTCCATTCATCAATCATATCGGATTGTCCCAGCTAAAATACTAGCTGGGACAAACAAACTCAAACTGATTTCCAACGTACGGAGATACTCTAGTAATTTGTTTTGTCTACTAATTCCAATCATTGTAACGTAACATGCGAAGGCACACAACGGGCTCAATGGTTTGAGCCCTTGAGTTAACTATTCATTCAGTACTTGCATAGTTAGAATTGTAACCATGTAAAAAACTTAAACATAATTTTTTTTTAATGAAAATGAATCCAATACTCGCAGATTTCAATCAGTCGTTTGAATAAGTGATTGAAAGCCTTTTCACGTTATCTTTATTAAAATCCTTATTCAGGTAATTAAATGCGTTTCTGGTTCACATTAGCTTAGCAATACCATCTTTGAGACTTTGTTTGTGCTATTTGACTAGCTTAAGCATCGAATCTAATATTACTTCCGGAATAATATTTTCTAGGAAAATTATTTCGTAGTTGGACTTTAACAATCATGAGAAAATCTTGAACGATATAATCAAATAAGCAAAACGATACTAAATAGTATGTTGGTTTACAGTACAATTGCAATATAAGTTTAATTTTTAATAAAAAAATGTGATGTCCTATTTTCCATTAGCACGGCCATCACCACCGAGGAATTGCACAGTAACCGCTGGTAACTCTTCGAACTTCATCGAGGATAGTCGTGAGGAGCTGGCGGAGTCACTGATTGTGCGGTGCGTGACTGGATATGACGGAGGTCTGCCTCAGCTGGTAGTGCTCGAGGCTTTGGACTCTGATAGTGGGGCCGTGAGGTTCAATGTAACTGTTAATGAAACTGGTAAGTTTTACATTGCGTATTTTTTTCTAATTAACTACTAGATGAAGATTAGAATAGTTGTACACCGGCCAGTTGGCGAGTGCAAATGGCTCTCAGCTTTAAAATATATAATGTCTGAATTGAATTATTGAAAATATTTAATCCATTCCATCCAGTTTTAAGATAATTTGCAATTTTACGCAATGGTATCATGTTTTGAAGTGATCGGGGTGAATAGTGAACAAGTTCACCCATGTGATGATAGTTCATACGCCTGCCTAGTAGTATTAAATGAAACCAAGTAAAATAGTTAATATTTGCTGTCATTACTGCCTTGCGTATAACAGATACCTAGTGATTGTGCTCAAGCTATAGTGCTCTCTTCCCCTGATACAAAAATACATAGCATACACTTTAAAAGGTACCGTATCTAATACTAGCACTGATGTGGCTAAGTAAGCACATGAGTAGGTACTTAGGTAGCCCAGTATTGTTAAATTACCGGGTATAATATACCTAACATCTGTGATCTCGGATGACAGGTGCAGTGCGGCATTGATGGATAAATTATAATTGTCTATCAGTTGTTGGTCTCCTTCAATGCCGCACTGTCATGGTCAGGAGTATCACTTACCATCCGGTGGGCATTCTGACCGTCCTGTTTACTTCGTAACATAAAAATGTAATGAGCCTTACACCAAATAAATTTGACCTGGTGTTCTGATGAGATTTTTGTTTGTGTTTTCAGATCATAAAGTCTTTCTCAATCTGTTTTTTTTCCACCTTTTAGATGGGGTCGCAATATTTCTTGTGCCGTCTTCAGTGTTATGGTCAAGTGGCAATTCTCTCCGGATTACAGTTCATTCAAGAAATGACAAAGGTGCGTCAGAGAGGATAATGATCCACGCACTTGCCTACCAGGACCCCGAAAGAAGAACAGGTAATTATGGTTTTTATGAAGAAGTTGACGTAATTAAAACTGCCCCGCCTTTTTAGTGTTGTCGACAATACCCTACCAAGAATAATAAATATCTTTAAAAAAACTAGTATCATTCACTATGTATAACTAATTTATACAGATATGAGATTTTAATGGAAGCAACATGATGGTGAGGGATGGGAGGAAAGAGGTAGTAGATCCGAAAAGATTAATTTAATGTATCAGAACATAAATGGCTTAGAAAAAGTTCTGAATCAGATTTTCTGTCAAATGCAGGAATGGACGAAATACTCGTACGCCGATTCTAATTAATCTAGGAAAATGGCAGGATGATGATGTTGAGGCCTATGGAGACGATTTCCTAAGATCAGTTATTAATAACTGTTATGGTCTTAGAATATTTTATAAAAAAGTAACACTGCCAATAGAAGTTATTCCAAATATTGAATATATATTGGGAATCCAACTTTAACCCCTGAAATGTTTTGTCAAAAACATGAATTAAAGATCCTGTTTTGTCAACATCTGCTACATTTTCTGTCTAGACGAAACATTAAATAATTCAAAGTATCTCGCGTCCCTTGAATGAAGATAGTGGAACTTAATTCATTTGTCTGCATACTTTCTAAGTAGCACTATTATAACGTTATTTGCTTTCTAGGCACAAATTGGTGGTGCTAGTGGTTTCAGATGAATATTATTTATTTAAGTATATTTAGAAGCTTTTTGTAAGGTAGCCCTTGGTAAAACAAAATGGGTTTTATTTTTTCTTACAGCTAATAACTTTTATTATTTCGTTGATCTAGTAGCTTTTTAGTAAATAACCTACTTATACATTCAATAATGTGCAAAATTTAATACTAATTTAAAATAAATATTGAGGAAGTAGTCAAAACATAAACAATAGGTTGCCTATAAGCAATACTTGTAATCTTGGCGCAAACGGGATATGTAAGAGTGAGAAAGGAGAGTGGAGGAGTACGGAAAAATGATATCTGGAATACATGTCACTGCGCTGTCGAAATGATCAGTTTTTATTATTATTAACCTCTATCTCTTTAGATCATTGACTTTAAATAGGGGAACATTGCACATGTTCTCTTAAAAAAAACAAATTTAACTTAAAAATGGTTTGCAGATGGCGGTATTCATGTGATGGCAGGAGTATCGAAGGCAGCATTTTGGTCAATCATCCTGACTGCTGTCGTATGTGCCTGCGCAGCTATTTTGACGGGGTATTTTATAAAGAGGAAAAGGTAATGCATAGGCCCCGTTTTTACCATGTTAAGCATTAATTATTGTATTTTATAACGTAACTTACAAAAAAATGATATATTTAAACATAAGTTGAATTTAAAAATTAATAAGGTAAACGTAATTATTAGAATATGAATTCATTATAACGATAAAAATATTTTAATTTTTATTCTAAAGCACCTTTATCTTCTTAAATATAGAACAAGATCGCCAAGCAAACAGCAGTCGTCTGAGCTCCAGCTGAACGCTGGCGATGGGCAGTATGTTGTGGCATATACTTTAAAACCCCCAAAACAAGCTCAACCTGACATACTCAACCCACCACCGGGTAATTATTACATAATATTTCATATTATCTTATACAACACACTGTTACTTTTGATTCAGAAGTCAGAATATGAAAAAGCGTAGCTTCTCTTTATTCCTATTAAAAACGAATCCTCTAAATGCGATAATTAAAGTATTCAGCTGGTTTTTTATTGAAATTCTATCTGCATTGTGTTATTATTGTTTTAATATCAAAGAGACGAGTTACCTTTGTCCATTTGTATTTTATGTGTGAATGAAAAATATAAAAAAAATATTCTTTCTTTAATTATTTTGAAGGTTAATATTACCCATTATCAGATTCGCAGAGAGAGGATTTAATTGGTACGTTTAGAATTCTCATTACAGCTACCATCATAGGAAATGCAAAACAACAAAGCAAACCGCCGACTCAATAATATAAGTATCATGAAACATCCGCACACTCAAAATTATACGTTCAAACATTCCATCGCACCTACGTGTTAAACTCGATAAAATCCACGGCGCCATTCCAAAAATTGAGCGGCAATTTGCAACATTTTAGATGGGGGCCCTCCTCTGAAGAGTGTAGAGGCTGTCAAAAATGGGGTCCTCATTGGAGATGAGGGCCACGTGAGCGATCGCGAGCACACGCCTCACAACCAGAAGAGCGTAAGTAACTTTTTCGTGTTATTTTCTGTTTTTGTTTTTTGAGTTTGTTATTTTTATGTGGATAATAGTTGTAGGTATTTTTATACAGGAAGTCAATAACCAAAATGACCTGTTAGATATCACTCAAAAACAAATTGTTTGCTGCAACATCTATACATCTATTTCAGTGAAGTATGATTAAATCACAGAATAAATATCAACCAGCCTGTAATGTCTCACTGTAGACCTTCAAATACAGTATGATTACAGGGAGATTTTAACGAAATCCACCTCACGTGTCCAATGCTGATTGCTTGGACTACCATTCTTAAATGTTAAAGAGTCCGGCCTAACAGCTAAATATGCCAAAGATCCAAATGGTATTTTTCAATAACCCATCTGATGAATGACCATTGCTAAATTTATTTAACCTGCACGATTATCAACCAAACGTGCAAGCTGGTGCGCCATCTTTTCTTCAATAAAGATAAATTATAAACCTAACGGTTATATTGTAAATTTCACGCATGGTAATAACACTAGTCCTGTACTGTAATTACCACAGTTAGCACTTCGAAATTCCTGTGTATTTTGTGTAGAATATTTCACAAAGCGATGACGCGTATGAAAACCTGTAATTTGTACAAATATGCTCATATATTCACTGCGGAGTATCAAAGCTGTTTCTTTGTAATTTCGCTTCACATATATGAATAAAATTCAAGAAATGTTTAACGTAAGCCGACTACAATGTATCATATTGTAGTCGGCTTTTAACAATTCGTAAAAAAATTAAAATTTACACGCCTCGTTTTTATTTGAGCAAAGAGGATTTGAATTCAGTGCCCAAAAACGTTTCTAGGTAACAATGGTTTGAACATTTTAACTTTGAAAATTTTATTTTAAACAAGACTTACTCTGATTTAAATATATATTTAATAATATAGTTATGAGTTATTTTATAAAATCAAGCCCTAATTTTTAAAACTAATTTTCATAAAATGAGTCCATGTTTTTAATTTGTGTTTAAAGATAATCCTAACCAGATGAACTGATGAGCCGGTTTAAGTAGCGGGTAACATACTCGTCGGTATGTATGTCAACTGGATCAGTCTACGTAGAAATCATTAGGAGTGGCCTTCATTAAGCAGTGGACATGTTCGGCTATAATGAGGATTATGGTTTGAAATTAATTATGAACTATTGTTATTTTAAGTTATATATTATTGTTTCCTTATTAATCTTAATAACATATTTATATACATATTAGCATACAGAATTTTCGATAGAATATTATCGTCATTGATTTTCGTAAACCACTTTTATAGAAAATATTATTGTGTACGATCTGGCAATCTTCAAGAAAAGAGCGTATTTTCATTTGAAAGACCGGCATCGCATTTGTATGTCCTCTGGTATTGCAAGTGTAGATGGGCTAGGATCCACCGACGGTTGGCTTGAGCCCCAGCAAAGTATTACTAGTATAAACAACAGACGCTTCGGTTAGTTGACAGGAACTTAACTATCACACTTGTATAACTTCACGCACAACCTTTGAATCTTTCGTAGGCGTTTGCAGACCGTAAGAGTGTCGGATAACGTACATACATATAATTTCGAAAATTCGAAAACACATTGGTACTTGGCGGGGCTTGAATCCCGGGAGGAAGGCAACAGTCCACACACACCAACAGTCCATTGCGCCACCGACGTTCTCATAATAACTTGATAATGGTTTATTTGCAGTATTGTTTAACATCTTCATGTCCATATTATAATGTACTGTATGCGGAAAATAATGGTGATTAAATTATTATGATTATATTCAATATAGATTTTTGGTTACAGTTGATTTCCCCGCCTCGTTCATCTGGTGCGAGTAAACCTTCAGTAGCTGGTACTCTAACCCTGAGTAGAAGAGAACACCTCATAGCTGAAGAAATACCAGGTCCCGAGAGTTGTGTATAAAATAGAATAATTTAGAGAATCGATAATTTGTAATTTTTGTAAATAAAACTTATTTGTAATGACTGTGAAAATGTGATAAAATTGTTGTAAATAAACTAAAACGAAATACGAGAAATAAAGTGATTATAATCAAAGAGTTTTTGAGGATTTCATTTGCTGCTCTCATCGATGAAATTACTTTACTGATATACATAATCCTACAACTTCTTGAAACCCCAAAAATACTTTTTTTAAAATGACGGTTACGGTTGTTTTAATCCCTTCAAAATTTTCTGCCGCATATGCATCTACACTATAATGGGTGTTTCAGATTAATAATAAAATCTTTATTAAGCACCACATTAAAATATTTCGATTTTATTGAACGGAAACAACTGCATTAGTCATAGTATTGTGTCACAATTGTTAACGCTCTTCTCCAGACAGAAGAGGCGTCGGAGAGATTGATCAGTAAATGACTGAATAATGTAACCTAAATTCTGAAAGTTGGCAAATACAACATGTATAACAGGTCCCTTGTAAAAAAACCTACGTACTAGCTAGCTGTTTTTAACTTTGCCTGCTTATTACAAGTACTACAACTACACCTATGACCAGGCCATATTATGGTTATAGCCAATTATATAGTTAACTATCTATGAAACGAAGTTTTATTCTTTGTAAAAAAAACTAAGTCGGCAGGAAATGACTTCTCAGGTAAGTAAAAAACAATGGATTTAATTAATCCAACATTTTATCATTTTTTATCTATATTTATTTGAAACTAAAACAAATTTAGGGACTTATTTCCTGCTGCAGTAACTAGCTTACCACCGCAAAAACAGACTAGTTCCCATCAATCAATAATTTATAAAAATTGGCAAATGCCATTCCTCAGACGGAACTACGGGGTCGGAATTAGCTATACGGAAATTGAAATAGCCCAAAAAAATTAACGTCTTGCGATTTACGAAAGGAAAAGCTTCGAGATTTATAATTTTTCGGTCACCCATCCAATAATAGACCATTGCCAATCTGACCTGACCTGCGCCATCGTCAATCGAACTTTAGTCGCTACACCACCGTCTAACCCTTAATAAAACTTAAATATATTCGTTAATGTTAGTTTTCTTCTTTTAATTTCATTAGTGTTAAAGGAAAATTCTAATATTAAATACAGATATGTTCGGTATATATTCAGCATTGCATGAAAATTCGTTAACAATAGCCTGAACTTTTAGTTACAATGTTATGAGGTATGCACGGTTATTATTATAATTGGATTTGTTAGTTGTTTTTACACAGTATATAGCATTCGTTTTCATGTATATTCATTTTCAGGCTCTCCTTCTTTTTTAAAGTGATAAAGTTTTTACACAATGCCTTTTTAGTAATTTGAAGCAATCAAGCAACTTAAAAGGCTTTGAAAGCATTTATCATTAAAAATTTTTTTGTTAAAACTGATACGTAAAACAACAGCAGTGCTTTTTTTCTATGCAACCTTATACTGAACATTCGTATTAGAATGGTAGGTACTCAAATACTGAATAAGCACAATAACTTTATAACCTTAATACTTATTTGTCTTTGTGTTCAATTAAGCTCACAAACCACAAATAAAAAAAAAACAATGAAGTCTTGACCAGAGGCTTTTGAGTACATATATATATAAAAAAAGTTGTTTGAATGTAGGTAATTGACCTTCGTCAGGACTTTAGGGGTTATTATAATGACAACAACAAAACCGACATAAAATATTCTAACTTGCCATGCTGCTCAACTATTTTTTTATGTACCAAATGAATAAGATGGTCAGGACTCTCACCTGATGGTAAGTGATATGCATTACCATAACAGAGGGGCATTAAAGGTGTCCAACAACTGATAGAAAATTATTATCCTTCATCAATGCCGCATCGTGCCCGTCATCCGAGACAACAGGTGTTAGGTCTCTAATACCCGGTTATTTCACTAGCTACAATGCACTCATCTCGAAACATAAAAGTGCATAGCACTCGAGTATCACAGAACGATATCTGGCATCTAGACGACTCAGTATCTAGTCTACCTACACAGTTAAATACTTACCTCAAATTGATGTCACGCCATAAAAGGTACAGGGTTGAAGTTCTTAAACACTTGGTACCCACTAATGATTGTATTGATGGTAATTATTTTCCGCCAACACTGGCCCGTAATCGTCTCCTTGTATGGTCTCTCATACTCAATGCAACGGATTTCCCATCACTCCGGCTTCTACAATTTATGTAAAAAGAGCTGATTTAAATAAAGAAAACATGTATTGTGATCTCACATTCTTAATAGGTAAAACTATGCTCGGAACACTACTTACATGTACATGATCCTTCGCAAATTACCAATCTTGAACGAACAGGATCGTGTATATAAATTATTACTAAGTGTTCGTGTGGTAAGTAAATTGCATCTGATACGATACTTTCACTAATATGCTGTTGTGCTCTTCTCGACTAAATCGTTGTTTTACATCAAAATTAGAACCGTTGACTCGATGTCATTAATAATTAATGACGGCTGCCGACGGTCACCGTAGTTGGCTTTTGGCTTCTACGTTTGATTATGTTTGCTATAGATTGTTTAAAATATAAATAATCGTTCAACAGCATCATCCCTGAAACAATCAATTGAAAAATAAACATCTTCCTAACAAATTGAGTCACATGGTAGTAGGGTCAAAATCTTTAAAACTTTAACAACTAACTCGGGTGTCCTGCCTATCAGCATTGCCACCCCCAACCAATCTGCTGGATTTATACGGTAACTGCTAACTAGAATAAGAAATATGACTAGAGTTCAGAGTTGCGTGTAAGAGGTTGGTTCCATAAGTAATACAAAATAAATAAACAATGGCGAGCATATTTCATTGTATCCCAGCCCCTCACACCACATCAGCCTATTCCAGGCGATTTCATCCTCACAGCCGGATTATAAATTTATCTTTGCACTGCACTACAGCTGGCTGTTGTATCAATGTCCTAACCAACAAGCTCACAGCTCAGTTCGATATCCTTGACGACTGCTCAGATGCCGTTTTGTTCTCACATAGTTGTAACGTTTATTAAATGATTTCCAAACGATTGACAATTCAAAGGTATCTGTAACAGATTTATTTGAATAAAGATTTCTTTCTTTCTTTCTTCTTGGTATAGTGCAACGTTACAACTGTAATTTGACTATTCCAACTATTGTTCAGTCGCCATTATAAGATTATTATTTCTATAACACACATTACATTACTTTATTGTGCAAGTATACTATGGTTATTTGCACAAAGTATGTTCCAAAGAAACTTCCACACGCGGTATACTTAGCCTCTTAGTAAGTAAATGCAGCATATGTGGTGCATTCGAGTTAATCGCAGGCATGTGAATTATGCACACAGGCCACTAAGGTGTACACCGAGAGTGCAATAATGAACATCCGACGTAATCCCAAATCTAGCTGGTTAACCAATTAGGGCATTCCCAAACTTTATGCGCGGTTTTGTGTAGAAAATAGGAAAATCCCTACCTTTTGTATACTGGATCTCGTTTAGAAGAATCCGGTGCATGGTTACAAGCAGAAAAACTAACGAATTTCGCGTTTAAAAGGCAGATCCCTTTAAAAAGCACAAGTCGTTAGTATTTTAATGTATGAAATAGAATGTCGGTGTTTATGCATTTAATATTTGGTTGACAAAAACAACTGGAAATCTCAAAAAATAAATATCTTGTCTTTTTATTCCCATTGCGATTTGGTTCACAGGGTAAGTAAGCATTATTTACGGATTATGGGTAGATCAAACAGGTAACCTGAGGAAGAATATACAGATCGTCTATGTAGGACCTCAATGTTGGCTGGGCCCTTCGCTATTACAGTTATGCAAATGTAGCTCTGTTCCGGGTATACAGGTGAGACATGCTTCGAATTACTAAATACTGCAACTTAATATCTTTACGAGTCAAGTTAGCAAATTCGCTGTGGTCCTTTTTAATGTATGAAATAGAATGTCGGTGTTTATGCATTTAAATTTGGTTGACAAAAACAACTGGAAATCTCAAAAATAAATATCTTGTCTTTTTATTCCCATTGCGATTTGGCTCACAGGGTAAGTAAGCATTATTTACGGATTATGGGTAGATCAAACAGGTAACCTGAGGAAGAATATACAGATCGTCTATGTAGGAACCTCAATGTTGGCTGGGCCCTCCGCTATTACAGTTATGCAAAGTGTATAGCTCTGTTCCGGGTATACAGGTGAGACATGCTTTGAAATTACTAAATACTGCAACTTAATATCTTTACGAGTCAAGTTAGCAAATTCGCTGTGGTCCTTTTTCTGCACCGACAAAAACATTGACTAACATGAGTCACAAAAGCAGAAATACTGCTTATTTTTAACAAAAACTGCATAAAAACCCAATAGCACATTGTTAGGTACGACCGACATTAGTCACAAAATTAGCTAGTTGAATTGGCAGTGGGCATAGTGCGTAAAACTGATGACCGAAGGGGTGAAAAGGTTCTCGAATTGCGTCCATGTAATGGAAAACGTAGCATAGATCGACCCCCAATCAGATGGACGGATTACCTGGTTAAGGTAGCGGGTAGCAGATGGATGTCAACTGCTAGGGATCGGCCCGCGTGGGAATCATTAAGAGAGGTCATTGTTTAATAGTGGACATAAGGCTGTAATGAAGAGGTACGGCCTTTAAATCGGACATATTTCTATAAAAATAGATTAAATTATAATTAAACAGTTGAGCACGTAGAATAATAATGAAATCTAAACAATAAAACCTGGAAGCCATTTTCACGAAGTACGAGTACCATAGACAGTTTCATAGCTTACAAATGTAACAAGAGTTAAACTTAAATAGCAAGCAAAACGGGCACACACAAATGGACGTATAAAATTGAAACAAATCGCTAGTTAACAGCAATAAAAGGTTTATATGACATCATATATCGAGCGGACGCCGTCGCCCGCTGTCTGTAGCCTCTGTTGTTCATTTTTCTTCCCCTTTTCCGGGGGCAAACGGTAAAGAGAAACTTAATTGGAGGCTCTACCGCCGACTCTCAGGCTCAATGAAAAATTACGAGCGAAACGAGCATACGCCAGGGAATTCTACGCTCATTCACAACGAAAGAAATGCTCGGCGTCTTTACGCAGGCTTCCTTGAACTGAGATAAATGTAAGCTGACGAACGTAATTTCAATGAAATATACTGCTCATTAGAAGAGTTAATTTAATTCGGCTCTTTTAACGGAATGCCTGAGGACGCGTCGAGTTTGCACAATTGTACTGCTGTTGGTTTTGATTCTATTTCAGTTGAGCAAAACCTGTTATCATGGATTAAGATGCAGCATTGTATAAAAATAGACAAGATTACTTAAAATTGGATTATGTTATTTAATATAATGGCGCGCTATTTTACACAGTTATTTAATTCCCGGTGATAATTTCAATAAATAATTATCACTAGTAATTTGAACGTGAATTTGAAAATCATCCCTCAATAATCTTCAATGAGAAACGTTCAGTGTTAAATCAGGAGACGTCAACCAAAAAGTGATAGTATTATGTGGGACAAATGATGATGAATGATTCCAATAATGATAAACGGTATGAAGTATTCACTGACATTTACACAGCTTCATCTAGTCCCATACTAAGCATTTGCCTGTAATATGGGTACTAAACAAAGGGTATATATACTTATATACATTTTATATACATAGAAAACACCCACACCAAAAGAAAATTTTACATATATATAGAACTAGTATTGAACCATACTCACTAAGCAAAAAAAAACAATTATTATCTGAATCCACCACACGAACTAAAAATATTCGTTACCTATTCTTTGCGCGTTCCTCATAAAGTGTGGCTTAAATTGATGTCAGGTAGAAATAGATACAATATTAAGGAGCAACATTACAGTGGAGTCCGATAGGTAATAAATAACAGATGAAGTTTGTTACGTGGAAAACGGGACAATCGTTACATTTACAAAACAATAAAAAATATACAGATCAATATGAATGGCTACACATTCTCTTTTAAATATTAAGAATAATAATTCGCAAATAATCTTGGCTTTTTGTGAATGAGTCCTTAGACACAAGCTACTAAATTAGCCTTGAGATTGGATTTGACCGAGATTCAATCCAGTACATGTTGACAGGAGCCAGGAGCAATGGTTTATGAGGTGAGATCATTAGTTCTTTTGAAATCTCAAAGAGGTTTCATTGGCCAGTCGATATTGGATATAAACATTACATTGCAGAGAGAAATAACATTTGATAACAGGCAAAGCCTTTATCTTGGTTGTCATAAGTGTGATAATCCATGTGAAATAATAGAAGATAACAAATAATTTATGTATATAAGAATAACAAGTTTTAGCAAAGACTTTAAAAAGTAGCTAATTGTAAGCTTCTGTACTAACCTATCAATTTTATTAAATTAATGATACCATGTCAAGTTCATTCGCATGTACTTATATGTAAATGAAATAATTAAATTCATAAATAGCAAAAGGACCGGCCAAAATTCTAGAAATAATGAAACCAAATAATTATTAGTTAAAGTAGGTCGAAATTATAGCGCAAATTGTTACAGCTGTATCGTTATTCGTATATTAGGCTCCATAAAAAAAGTAACGGCGACGCGGTTCTTGGGCTAGGTGTAAATGAAACATTATTTTATTGGTATTAGGACAATAAATCTACTCACCTACATTGCTCGTAAAATACTGGAGCTTGATTGAGTCAGTATTTTTATTGTTTCGTCCTGTGAATCAATGGCGAATGTTTCAGCGATAAAAGCCGTTTTACGATTGCCGTCACGGCAAATTTGTGGCGCGTGAAATGCTCTTCTGCAGACATTTTCTTAAAGCACATGTCCTTTTACAGGTATATACATCAAAGATTAAAAATGTCATTGCTGTTGCTTTTGTTTACGTTGACTTGTTATATGTCATGCTAGACGCAAAACATTATAGGTTGACAATTGCATTTTGCGCTAGTCACGATCAAGTATAAGATTTATCTTTAGTCGATAAACAAAAGATCCAGTACTAACACAGATACTTAAATAATAGTTATAAAACGTTCACGACTGTACATTTCTAATACAATAATTTCTTAATTTGGTAAAAAGGCCTTAACAAGGTGGCATTTCAAGCAATATTTACGTTTACATTTCGTTTGTATTGTCTTCCAAATGAAATCAATATTATTTAATAGCTCCAGTTACGAATAAATTTAAAAATAATACATTTCCATTATTTATATACTAATAAGTCCAAAAAAAAAATATTAACATCAAAAGGTCGAGTAAATTATAAATATTATTAAAAACGATGAAGTTTTCCTGCTGTAAAAAAAATTGATATCATTCTTTCGTATATCATGATATGATATTTTAGCGATTCTATAACAATGGGCATGGTTGGTTTATTAAAAACTGTATTTTTTAAGTTGATCGAATATGTACGAATGGAACGTACCACGATGTTAATATTTTTGTTTGGTATAAATTCAGCTAGCAAAAGTAATATTTGGATATATCATTGGATGTGTCTGCTTCAAGGATAGAGAGAAATGAACACAATTATGTAGCGTAGACTATGTTTAACTGTTGCCTCGACATCGGTCGCGCGAAAATTTTTGCGGCCTTACTTAAGTGTAGGTAGGTGTAGTAAGTGAATTACGATAACCTTGACTGTTCTTCCCTATACAGTTATGAATAATAGTATAATTGTATTGCTAGATTAAGGGTGGAAGAATTCAAGTCAAAGTATAAGCACTATAGCCAGGAATTACCTTAGATTGAGGTACTGACATAGCCCGCCCGATCAGCAAGTGAAGTGGCAGTGGGCTGGTCACTATGTCGCAGAACCGATGGCTGTTAGAGCGGACGAGTTCTGGAATGGAGACGCGTCTCGGCAAGCATAGCGTAGGACGCCCTCCGGCCCGCTGGACGACGACTTGCGTCGCTGGTGAGCTGGATGAGCAAAGCAGAGGACCGAATATCTGGCGCAACATGGGGAAAACCTATAAACATCAGTGGACTGCGATAGGTTGAAAGAGAGAGAGAGAGAAGAGAGTTACTGCAAGCGATTTCATAAAAGGTTTTGTAAAATAGAATTTCATGAAATCCTGATAAATTACAAATATAACTTGTGTAGTTGATGATAATGATTATTATGATGAATACAATCTTAAGATCCAAAAGTCCCAGTGCACAGTCAAGCCTATCTTGATTAGTAAAGCACGAATAATAAAGTGACAACTAATGGCTTGACAACGCAGCCGTTAATTATGAATCAGTTAATGTAAACAACTAATTTATAATGCCTGTCACACAACATAAATGTCAGTACTTTGATCAAGCCAATAAATATAATATGCGCGGCTCAAACTGACGGTTACGTAACGGGCAATAATCCAACAGTAATTAGTGCGAAATCAGTCGCCATTTTATGTATCTGTTTGTTCGCAATATTTATGGATAAGCAATTAATACAACTTTCTAATACGCAGGATTATGTAATAGAACAATGTGAGTTATTTTGGTTGTTCGGAATCCTATTCAACCTATCGCAGTCCACTGCTGGACATAGGTCTCCCCCATTTCGCGCCAGATATCCCGGTCCTCCGCTTTCCTCATCCAGCCTCCACCAGCGACCTTTCGCAAGTCGTCGGTCCATCGGGCCGGAGGGCGTCCTACGCTACGCTTGCCGAGACGCGGTCTCCACTCCAGAACTCGTCTGCTCCAACGGCCATCGGTTCTGCGACATACGTGACCAGCCCACTGCCACTTCAACTTGCTGATCCGGCGGGCTATGTCGGTAACTTTAGTTCTCTTACGGATTAAATCATTTCTGATCTTATCCCTAAGAGAGACCCCGAGCATAGCTCGCTCCATTGCGCGTTGAGTGACTTTGAACTTGTGAACCAATCCCGCAGTCAGTGTCCATGTCTCAGCTGCGTATGTAAGTACGGGTAGGACGCATTGCTCAAAGACTTTTGTCTTTAAGCATTGCGGAATCGTCGACGTGAAGACCTGACGTAACTTGCCGAATGCCGCCCAGCCCAACTGAATCCTCCTACTAGCTTCCCTCTCGAAATTGTGCCGGCCAAGTTGGATGGTTTGGCCCAAGTAAACGTATTCTTGCACAACTTCGAGAAGGATGCCATCGACGCATATCGGTTGTGGCATGACATGGTCATTGAACATGACTTTCGTCTTGTCCAAATTCATGCCAAGCCCAACTCGTCGGGAGGATTCATTTAGGCTATTCAACATCTCAGCAAGCTCTTCCGATGACTCTGCAACGATGACGATATCGTCAGCAAAGCGCAGATGAGAAATATACTCTCCATTGACGTTGACGCCTCGTTCAGACCAGTCCAGGGTCTTGAAGACATCCTCCAATGCGTTTGTAAACAGTTTCGGGGATATAACATCCCCCTGTCTCACACCACGACGCAATTGGATGGGTCTTGTCCGCTGGTCTTGGATCTGAACGGTCACCGTCGCTGCGTTGGAGAGACACTTCATCACCTCGATATATCGCCAGTCGATACCGCATCGCTGCAGAATAACGTATCGTAATAAATATCACTATAATAATGGAATAAGACAAATCATATATAACATAAATTTAGTAAATATTAATTATAGGAAAATGTAAAAAGTTGTATATTAAGTAACCTCAAAATAAAGCCTAGAGTGGCTATGACAAGCGTTATATGTCAAGAATAAAAAATATTAATTCTAATGACAACTAACCTGTCTGAAATCTAAACCATTATTTTAGTCAACATTATTTTTTGCTAATTTTGATATTTTTAAATATTTTTTTAATGTTTATACAATATAAAAATATTTAAAAAAGTAAGTCTTAAATTCACAATACTTTTTAATTTAAATCGTTACAATTTATATTTACTTAGGTGTTGGTTGTCCCTTGTCCTTGTCTAAAGAAAGGGTTCATGTTTGGACATTATTAAAAGAACCAGCCTAATTGAACTCCGAACTTTATTCACTATCTGATAAAATGCCAAATACACTGCTTACGATTATAATCAGTATACCTTTATATAAAATAACAGCTTCCATGGGATAACGACGTGGAACGTAAAAAACTAACAAGGAGCTTGATAAAAAAGCGCTGACGCATTTTATCATCAGGGACAGAAAGGGTCGTAGTGATTCTGAAAACCTACTGCCATACATGTTTTGCCGTGTTTGTCAACAAAATATGTTTTATAATATTCAAATAAATAAATAAA